>MU251515.1:0-51756 GCA_019669835.1 Amylocarpus encephaloides
TCGTATAAGCGTAGCTCCTATAAGGTCTTATATATATAAGAAGAGGTAACTAGAACCTTCTAGAAGTAATAGGATAGAGTAACGTCGAACTAAATTAAATTCTACTCGTAGCTAGTACTTAGCGAGAGTCTATACTTAGTAAGAGCTTTTAGCCCGAGTACACTCTAGGGTCCTAACCCTTATAGGTATATACTCTTTAAGTAGCTAACGAAGCCCTAAGTAAACACTATAGGACTAAAAAGACTCGTGTTCGTTAAGAGGGGGCACTTATAGTAGAGGATATATAGAATATTTTAGTCTAGAAGGATATAAATAAGTAAGTACGACACGATATACAAAAGAGGGTTTTTAAAATTAATATAATAAGACAGTAAGCTTATTCTACCGCCGCTTTATTTCTACTATCTTCTATTAACACTACTTACTTCTTCTTATTAACACTCTATAGTATTTTATAATAGAACGTGTACGCCCTAAATATAAGACTCCTAAAAAGTCTCGATTCTTTCACTTACTAGAATAGGGTAACAATATTCCTACTATAGCTAGAGAGCTGAAAATCGATTCTTCTACTACTTAGCGCTAGACTAAACGATTCTATACTAATAAGCCTAAGCGTACTACTAGAAAACGCCTAGCTATTAAGCTATTAGGTCGATTACGTATTATAATAGACGAACATATTAAGTAAATAATCTAATAGATTACTAGGTACTACGACCGTCGTATTCTACCTCTCGAGACTATCGCCTAAGAAGCCTATAGTATTAAAGCTAAATACTTAACACTACTAAGAGCTTAGTATCGCTAGGGATATTACTACTACACTCCTAATACAAAGCCTTTTCTCTCTAAAGCTTAAAAGCTAGCACGTTACACCTTTGTAATTAAGAATTAGAACCGTCTAGTAGTATATTAGCGTAGGGGCATATATATAGATGAGACTATTACGCGTACTAATTTAAGGCGTCGTGTTAAAGTCTTAAGAACACGAGGTAAAAGGAGAAGGCTTAATTATATATAGTTTATATTTAATTCTAGAAGAGATTCTATAATATATTAGATAGCTATTAGTTACAACTTTAAAAGCTAGCTTTACTTTATAAGTATAGAAGAGGATAGTAAAGGGTTTACATAAAAAAAGTATAAGAAGTAGATTTTACGAGAGCTATTAAAGGATATATTTATAGACGAAGAGCGGTACTTATAAGGATTTTTTTGTATAGAGGATAGAAGTAGAGTATATAGCCTTAAGAACACAAAGAGGAATAAGAGGCTTTGTAATACTATAAGAGTAGAGTATAACATATACACTTTACCTTAGCTAGGGAATAGTTCAGACCTTAATCCTATTAAGAACGTGTGAAGGATCTTAAAGTAAAAGTTAAGGAATAGGAACCCTTATAGGGGCTAGAGTCTTAAGTAGCTAAAAGAGGCACTAGTTAATATTTAGGAGAATGAGATTATAGTAGAGGATTTTAATAAGTATATTAATTCTATACCTTAAAGAATTTAGAAGGTCATTTATAGAAAAGGGGCTTAAACCTCGTATTAAAGTAGTATTAGAGAATCACTATAAATGACATAGTTTTATGGTAGAATCCCCCCTGTTATTATATTAATTTTAAAAACCCCCTTCTATACGTAAAGCGGGAGGTAACTAGAAGGAGAAGTAATCGTCTAGACGACGCTATAAAACTTATAGAAAAGCTAGTTATAACATACGAACTTATTAAAAAGCTATAGATATATCTAGTTTATTAGATTTTGAAAAAAATAAATAATTTAATATATTATAGTTGATTTATTTAATTTTAAAGTTTTATGCCAAGGAAAATTAATTCGGGTACTAATATGATCCGGGTCCTAATAAACCACGTTAATCTTAATATCATAGAATATTCGAACTTTATAGGATTCTATTAAATTTAATTTACTAAATGTTAGAATTTAGTATAATTTTAGTATAGTGATTCTAGATAAAATTATATCCGATGCTATCGCTAAAACAAGCCATTTTACTTCGGAAGCCGATTACTTATCCCGAGTATATGACAAAGTTCATATCACGAGGCGAATCGAGTATTATGCGCCATCCCAGTCCCTAACTCTTCGTGGTCTCAATCATCCCGAACCCCATTATGGAAAAAGGCACCTCAGCCGCCCCCACATCCTCCTAGCACCCGCACCCTCCTTCGAATCCCACTTTCTATCCTCCATATCCTAGCATCCTCCTCGTTCTCCTCCCTCATAATCTTGCGTGCATATTTCTCGCAACGGTCAGCATGAGTTGATATGGCACTCGATTGGGGTGTGTGATTTTGTACTCTACTCGAGCTTGTTTATTGTCGGTCAGTTGAACGCAAGACTAGAGGCGATGAACGACTGAGCAGCCTGACCTCGTCATTTGATGTCGGCAAGGTATGTTACATCTCCCTTTCTCTGTAGGCAAGCGGGAAATGCTATCCTGCATCCAAAAGCTTTCGGGAGGTTCCTTGGTGAGAACAACCACTGAGGTGAGTCGAGGTAGCTATCTGTTTCCTTGTTTTTGGAACGCATATTAAACAAAGTTGAAATTTGAACCGTAACGAGAGGATTGGGTCTCCAAAAACAGTGGTTTAAACCACACTGGATAGCGGGTGATTACTTCGCTGGACTGATCAGCTTGCGAACAAGACTTATTTCAAAATAACTGCTGCTGCTTAAGTACGGCAACTTCCAGGACACGACAGAAGTGTCTTTGTTGTGAGCGATCGGTAGGTGGATGGGGTTGGACTTCATCTCTCATGGCAGAGGATACTCAGGTCTCGCCTTCGCAACCCCAAACCTTTGCAATGTTCACGCTCAAAGCTTTTGCGATCTTTTTCCTACCCGCCAGATTTCCCATCTCTTTCATTACAAGTTCAAATTTCTGCTTCTTCCCATCATCTCCCTCGTCACACGCCTGGTACGCCTCGATGAATGTCATTGGTGTTTTCCATCTCTTCTGAATTTCTAGGGCCTTCTCGCCCGTCACACCTTTTATGCACATTAGCATCTTGAGGTAGACGTCTCGTAAGGTCAAGGAGTCGGATTTTGAGGACAGCGAAGCCAAAGCAGGGTAGGATATGTGGAAGCCCTTTGAAGGCTGTTCGTCTTTCAACTTTTGTACCAATGGAAGGTAATTGGCCGCTGTGAGAACCTTAGTAGGGATAATATGAAGGGGTTGCTTTTCATATTGCTCCTTCAACAATCTCGTCATCCTTGCTAGATACCGGATCGTATCATCGATTGATGTTGTCTTCTTGACGAAATAGCCACTGACTACTTGCATAGTGGCAATGGCTGATTGTACCGCTTCCTGGTATTTACCGGCATGGTCATCGTTCAAGGATATTTCCTCGATGATGTAGATGACATTTTTAATACCGCTCTTCTTCAATCGAAACTTTTGCTCGTGGAAACGCCCATCTTTTATGGATGAGATAAGATCATCGAGGCGTTTACGCTCTACGATATAGTCGAGCACAATCTCATCGCCTTCGACACCCATATCTTGAAGCTTCATAGGATCTCGGGTTCTCGCGACCCAGATACAATCCCCCAATTCTAGGGGCCGCGTGACACAATTGATTTCTTTCTTTTCAAGTTCGACTTCAATGTAATCCCTATCCTTCTTCGTTCGGACTTCTCGATTGTCGACGACAAGTTCGACAGTGAAAGATCCAGGTTGAAGCACGATCGGAGAAAAGTCTGGAAGCGAGGATACAGAGGTTACAGCTTGTCCCAAAGGTATGATATCTACCATATTTGGCTTGGATGGAGACCCTGTAGGCTTCGAGCCACTAGATGCTCGAGTTGGGCTTAGTCCTGCCGTTTCAAGGTCATCCTCGCGAGATGTAAAGGTATCTAGTCGTCCCTGGGCAGGGTCGTGGCTCTTTTTGATGCGCTTTGCTGTGTCCCACCCATCTTCTGTTAGCAAATATCTTTTCTCAGGTCGACCCCTCGAGTAAACCAATTCCTTTGACTCCAATGTTTTCATGGAGCTCCAAGCAGTGTAAAATTTAGTGGGGTCCGACGGAGCAGTGAAGGAAGAGTCGCAATGTGGTTGCGCCAAATTGATCAATTCTAGCTTGGTGAGGCCAGCTTGCCCATATTCATTCAAAGTTGCAAGAGCGAGAACAAGAGCATAAGGACCAGAGCGTAAAGCAGGGACGTAAGACTTCATTTTTCGAGGCCTTTTCGCTGGCGAAGGACTGTTGCCTGGGTCTTGATCGTCGCCAGCCGCTACGTTTGAAATTCGTTTTCTGGACCCATGCGGCATGGCTGGCATTTCCAATCCTTCTTCCTGACAATAATCTTTCAACTTGTCCGTAAGCCGACTGCAAAGCTTATCACCAAAACCGTTCAATGCTTTCAATTGTAAGGGGTGGTCGAATTTCATAGGACAAGCTTTGAGCGAGTTGTATGCCTTGTTGTAGGTGGCGATACCCTTAGAACTTCGGGATTGAGCTGTTTCGAGCCATTCAAGGACAAAGCCTAGCAAGATAGGATTTGCACAGGTAGACATTGTTGAGCGAAAGGTGCAATTACCGCATGTAGCCTGCAGAGTGTGGCAAGTCTGGACGCGGGTTCAGAAATAGCTTCGACGGCCGAAAGCAAAGAAATGAGGCGCGAAACAGGGCAAGTCGAAAGTAAAGTATGTGTCGGACAGCCAAAGAGCAATTAAGTTGTTGTGTTGCGATGAGAATGCATGAGTTGAGATGAGATGAGAGGACGTGATCAAAACGCGAGGAGGCGCCACTGAACACGAAATCACGTGCAACTCTTCGCGTTTGCTGATTGGTTTAGAAATAGCGAGAGCGGTGAGGGAAATAGGACGGGACATTGGCTCGATGAAATGATTCTGCCATCAGCCGGGGCCCTCAACAAGCACAGAGAGATATCTCCCTCAGCCGCTTCTCACTTTCCCTTTCAACTTTCTCTTCTTCCTCCTCGTATCCTCAATTGACAACTACAATCCCCTTCTAAGAGTCTAAACCGTCTTCTCTAAGTCGCAAAAATGACTTTAGATCCCAAAGACATTATCGACAAACAGATTCTCGCCGCCGCGAAGAAGCACCCCAAGCCTGACCACGCATTTCAATATGGCACTGCTGGCTTTCGTATGAAGGCAAACCTTCTCGATTCTGTCGTTTTCCGTGTTGGACTCGCTGCAACCCTACGCTCCCGAGAGCTGGACAGGACAATTGGTGTCATGATCACTGCCTCGCACAACCCTCCACAAGACAATGGCATCAAGTTGGTTGATCCTATGGGCGAAATGTTGAATGGGAAATGGGAAGAACACGCCACCGAGCTTGCAAATGCGCCCGATGAGGAACTGGTCACCGTCTACCGACGCCTTGAAGCAAAGCTGGGCATTGCCGAAGAACAAAACACCCTAAGAGCGAAAGTCATATATGCAAGGGATACCAGAGAATCTGGTCCCAAGCTTGTCACGTCGCTCGTAGACGCTCTGAAGGCCACAGGCATTAGCTATACCGACTTCAAGATCCTCACCACTCCTCAACTGCATTACCTTACTAGGTGCGTTAACACTGAAGGAACACTAGAACCATATGGAGACATTAGCGAGAGAGGATACTACGAGAAATTGGCCACTGCTTTTGTTGAGGTCATGAAGGGAAGAAAGACCAAGGGTCCCATCACTGTTGACTGTGCCAATGGTGTTGGTGGACCCAAGGTAGCCGAATTCCTGAAGGTTTTGAAGGAGGTTGGTCAACAAGCCAAGGCAGAAGTTGACTTGAAAGTCAGGATCGTCAATGATGATGTTTTGAAGGCAGAGGCTTTAAACCACGATGTAACGTTCTAATTGCATCTTCATATCCTATTTCTTGCTAACTTTCTCAGTGTGGTGCGGATTTCGTCAAGACCAGGCAGCGAGCTCCGCCCTCTTCGAAAGCAGGACCCAACGAGCGATGCTGTTCATACGACGGCGATGCCGATAGAATCGTTTACTACTTCGTCGATCCTCAGCAAGGCTTCCGCCTCCTTGACGGTGATCGCATTGCAACACTCGCTGCATCTTTCATTGGTGATCTTGCTCGGGAGGCTGGCATCGCTGAGGAGCTCAATATTGGCGTAGTACAGACTGCCTATGCCAATGGAGCAAGTACAAAGTACATACAAAGAGCTCTCCGCTTGCCAGTAGTCTGCACTCCAACTGGAGTAAAGCATCTGCACCATGCCGCAACCCAATTTGATGTTGGTATTTACTTCGAGGCAAACGGCCATGGAACAGTTGTCTTCTCCCAGCAAGCTACCGCTACTTTCAAGAACAACCTAAAGAACCCAGAGTCTCCAGCCCAGCAGAGCGCATTAACTACTTTGAAGGCACTTACGGATCTCATTAACCAAACCGTCGGTGACGCGCTGTCAGACATGCTTCTTGTCGAGACAATTCTAGCCCACAGGTCATGGACACCAAAGGAGTGGGATTCCACCTACACCGATCTTCCAAATCGATTAGTTCGTGTGGAGGTCGCTGACCGAAACATATTCAAGACCATTGATGCCGAGAGAAAGTTGATCTCTCCTCAAGGAACACAAGCACAAATTGATGCCTTGGTCTCGAAATTCAAGGAAGGCAGATCTTTTGCCCGAGCCTCTGGAACAGAAGATGCCGTTCGAGTCTATGCTGAAGCTACAACAAGAAGCGAAGCTGATGATCTGGCAAACAAAGTTGCTACCGTCGTCAGTAGTGCGAATCCATAAATCAGGAATACCCAGAAAGCAACGAAGACACGATATCATGAACCCGGAGTTTTCACCAGGCGAAAGAATCGCGACAACCATAGCCTTTATTAATAGTATAGATATCAAATGCACTTCAGCATGCCTGTTTCCACCCTCGGATATCCCTCGTGAGTCTCATCTCTTTTGTAGTGTATGGGGAACAATATTTGCTTCTTAAATTTACCTTCATCCAGATCTTCAATTTCGAATTTCCGTTTTGTTACTTATTATCAGCATTCCTAAATCGGAACTCTTAGAATATGTGATCTGCGAAATTTTCAGCTGCCTTTTAGCCTTTGTGCATACTCTTCCCTTTAATCATCTCCTCCTTAATCCCACGGGATCTCTCACCCCATAAACATATTTTAATCCAACAATCACGCATTCCCAATACATTTCATGATCATCTAAGAAACAAACTTTGGCCCCTGAGTTTCGTCATGGATCTCGCTTCCCATGTATGTTCCTAGTTCGTGCTTATTCCCTGGTATTCTGGAGCCTCAAATGCGGAGTTGCGTCATGAGCAACGCCACACTAAACCAAGATGATGGACCCCTCCTATATCCCTCCTAGCAACTTCAATACAGTTTTAAACCCTTGGTAATCTTCATACCATAAAACTGAAGGTTATCATCATTCATCTCAGATAATCAATCTCAATTGCCGCCAAGAAAACAGAATCTAGTCTATAGTCATCATGGGACTCTTCAAAAGTAGTCGGGACAAGAACCGACCTGATACATCAGGGACAACATCTACACTTAACCCCGCCTCAGCGGCGAATCCGACTCGGACTTCTAATGTCTCGTCCATGGATCAAAGCAAGAATCAAGGCCAACAAAGTCATCGAGACTCAGCCTATTATACCAATAGCAATGCGTCAAGCGCAGATTCACGGGGAAGAGAGCAAAACCAGGTACCACCACAATCTCAACCTCAACCCTACAATCAGAACGGAGGCGGAAATAGGAATGGAGGACAAGCTCCGGGAACAACGGTGACAACCACCACCACTACAACAACTAGTACACTCTAGTCTGCCATTTTATTGATTTTGGGACAAGAAGACTGACAGTAATTGTTAGCGACGACAACGATTGCCCCAGACGGGACAACATATACAAGCTCGCAACCATACAATCCTACAACAGATCCACCTCCTCAATCAGAAACAACAACAAATGCTTCAAGTCAAGAAACCGTGCCAAGAACAGAATCCCGAGAGAGACCCCAGCCGCAGAACATCCAGAGTCCAGCACCACAGAGGAACAATGAAGTTGTCGATAACAATGGGCCAAATATCACACGCATAGCATCTCCTAATCGAAAGCCAATAGCTCAGCTACAGCACACCCAACCACAAGCTCATGGTCTACCACTTTCATCAAACCAGAATCACAACAATGGCGGCACAACTACCAATTACTCCCCATACCAACCACCACCGCCCGTCCCCCAAAAAGATCATATGAGAAACATCCCACCACGTTCAGAAATGCGCTCTAGAGCCGAAATGGAAGACACATCCCCCATCCAACCACCCGTCTACCACGAGCGATCTAACGCTCGCAACTCCCCAGTCCGAGAGAACTTCAATGGTGTTGGTCTTAGCCCCCGACGTCGAAGCGGAAGTATGAATAGAAACACAGGCTACGATTCCCGACTCGCCACAACCAACACCCATCAAGGCTACGGAAATAGTCCCTGCCATCACGAAGACTCTGAATACACCACTGCGCTCTCACCCGCCCCCACAGGCCGTCGCACACCGACGCAACAACCGCGCACAGTACCAAATACCTCGACTAAAACGCCTGTCACATCAACATCCATCCCACCATCCGTCACGCCAGAAGCGAACATCGCCGCGCAATCCGTCACAAACACGCAGCCCACGCAGAATAGCAGTATCTCCGGTGCCTTCCACGGCATCAAAGGCGCGAGCGAAGCATTGAGAGGCACGGTGAATCAGGGGATCGCGAAGGGCTTGCATGATAAGGAGGAGGAGGCGCGCATGAGGGTGGTGAGAGAGAAGGGAATGCGGGATTATCAGGATAGTGGGTTGAGGGAACGGATGGGGGAGCATAGTGTGGAACAGAAGCATAGACTGAGGAGGAGGAGGAGTAGGGAGCAAGACATCGGAGGCGGGGGAGGGGTTTATGGGAGTGAGGGGCCTGGGGGGCTTGATGTTGTGGAGGAGAGGAGTGTGAGGAGTCTGGGGACTACAGGACGATGAAGGGTGGGAAGCGAAGCGAGGAAAGGGGTGATTTGGTTATTGCTTTTGGGAGTTTAGTAGAAGATATTGTTCTCCTAAGGATACAGTGCACCCTATTTGGGAGATAATACACAATGACTTTTACACGGAACCTTGCGCTATGCTTTTGGTGAAATTATGTGATGCTTCTACGAAAAATGATGCATTCATCACTCGACAAGAGACAAGGGAAGCGTCCTTGATTTCAAGAAAGTCGAAAACTAAGCGAGACACAAAAATCACTCCATTCATGCAAGCCTACTCAATTATGCCAAAACTAACTCCCCAATCCACCAATGTTGGATCAACATTGAGAACCGCATTTCCACGGCGGTTCGCCGGCTCCACCTTCTTGTAAAAATGGTGTTTGTCCTCGGCCCAAGGAATCTCACGATATAATAGCGTGATGCCCAAGAGTTTGTTAACCATTTTGAAAACGTGGTCACTATCACACATTAGCTATCTATCTCCTTTGAAGAGGAATGGAAGAAAGGAACGTAGTTTGGACGTACACAAGAACATGGGTTGACGATTCTCAAGCCAAGGTTCCGTGCTTTCTCCTCCGTGTAAGTCTCTTCAGGGCATGGACATTGATTGACACTATCCATCCCCTTGCCTGCTAGCTTGGCGTGGGGCCGCAGATGTTGTTGGCCATTTTGAAGATTTGGTGGTTGTTGGGTGGAGACTTTAATTTTGAGCTTGAGGCTTGACAGTCTCCCACCCTGCATAATCGTTTTCGCCTTTGTTTTCTCCTAGCAAGACGTCGGGAGGCGAGGCGGTGAGTTTTCGAAGTCGGGATGGGGATTATAGTCAGAGCCCGAATGAGAATTATCTGAGAAGCTCTCAAAGCTGTTACCATCCATGCTGGTACTGTTCATCAAATCGATTCTCCTCGGAAACCCCTGCTTTAGCTTTGGAGACATCGATGCTGGTATGCGTGTTTCATGACCGGAATCTCGACACCTTCCAACCATCGAGTTCACGTGATCTCGCGCCGCCTTTGCTCAGGCTGGCTCAGGCCCGGCTCAGCTTCGGCTCAGGTCTGCTCAGGTCTGCTCACCCATCTCGCCAGACATCGTCAACTTTTATCGAGGGGCCCGAAAAGGCCCCCTTAACCCAGCCAGGGATCCCAAATCTGTTCCCACCGCACTCTCACGAAGTGTGCCAGCCAGGACTCATTCACAGACAGTTATCCCCGTCTGCCCGTCTTCATGCAAAATGCCTTACTTCAAGGCGGTTGACGTCGTTCTCTGCGGTTTGACTGGGGCTTTTTACTCTATAAATGGCTGTCTCCCTCTTGCCTTCACATCTTTTCTCTCCCATCTTCTCTCCCACCCCATACACCGCACACATCTTCTGAACCCTCTTCTCATCCTCTTCTCACCTCTCTTTTCAGTCCCTCCCAGTCCTCAAGCAAGGCTTCTTTTCTCGTTTCCACTCCAGATATCCACATCCACGCCTGTAAGCCATGAGCACTGAACAGGCAAAAGGATGTTGGAGAGGACTGAATCCAGACGAGCAGATAGAGGCAGCCCTGAGGGATAGGCTCTCTGAGGACAGGTCTGGGATCGATAGGAATCCCGTTCACAGAAAACTAAATGAAAAGACCAGCTAACCACGGTACGACGCGATGTGGGATTTTTAGGAAGCGTAGGTTACTAACATCACAAAGTCAGGTTTAGAATATCTAAGTACTAACACATCTTAGGTATGAAAGGAAATATCCAGGATCGGACTTACGTAATATGGAAGACATGAAGCATATCACTAAAGCTGTTAGACGCTCAACACCCGGTAGACTAGACAAAGAACTAAAAAGAGTAACTATTAAAACAGTACGGAACAAGATACGAAAACTCATGTCGATATAGCAGCGAAAGACCAACCTTACTATTCCTTTAGAAGTCCATGACTCGGTGGCTCCTGTAAGTGCGCTTACGGGCAAGCCTACCCTAAACTATTAACATGTGATATATTTACTAACGAGAGAGAAAGTATATCAAAGATGTGCTAAGATATAAGATTCCTCTGTCGATAGAGGAAAAGGCGCCTACGTTCCTGATAATAGAGAACTACGTCGACATAGAGGAGCTCTTGTGGTAGTATGACCATCACAACTATGTCCACGAAGGGTGCCGTGTGGATTTGAGTGCCCTGTTAAAGATGTATTACTATACTTCTGTAAGGTTACAGGAAATATGTAAGGCGAAGTATAAGGTGAGATATCAAGTCTTAAGGCGGAATGAAGCGACATTTTCGGTGCTAACCATCCCCTGATAGGATCTTGTCTATATGGTTTCATAGAAAGATGGAGAGCTAGAAATTAAGATAAGTTTCAAAAGAGAGTTTACTAAAGGAATGTAAGACACCCCGAAAAAGTAAGTTAAGTGTGTTCATTCCAAAGGATTAGGTGGGTTGCTGACAGTATGTATAGACCAAAACATCTATTGTATGAGATGCTAAAGCCCGCGCCTCCTCTTTCTGCCAACGGCCTCTTGTTTCTACTCGCTATTATTATCTCGGCCGGCGCTTTCAGGGACTACAGTAGTGTTAAGGATGTCCTCGCTACTAGACCGCCGCCGAGCAGAAAGTACCGGATCATGGATTAGGCGGATGGGGTGTTGAACTATCTAGTTTTCCTAGAGATGTCTGTAGATGGACCGACCGAGAAGACCAAAAACGAGACCGCTTAGGGCCACTAGTGTTCAGACTAGGCAAAAAGGGCTGGCTTTATAGGAGGGATGGGGCTTCATGCCGCCCGTCGCGAAGCGCTTATTAAGGTAGACGGTAAGGGGTACTCACTTCGAACAAGTTTATGGCGTAGTAGGCTAATTAGTAACAGACGGCGGCTATTTACTAGGGTAGGTCATGAAGTTCGCCGCGCACAGGAACTCAAAGACTCTTGTCGGCCACTACTTGGATGATATAAGTAATGTGGACGGTGTAGTAGTCTTCCTCGGCCTAGAGCCACGGCGGGATCTCACAGAAGACTTCCGCTCTACGTCTATGAAGAGAAACCCGGATCTCTAGCATTCGCTTCTAGGAAAGTGCCTCGATGAGCTGAGACAGCGCCGGGACTTTACCGATCTTAGCGAGTAGATTAATAATCTCTCCTCTTAGATCACAGCTACTACTACAGAGAAAGAGCGCTAAGAGCTTAAGGCTCAACGGCGGTATGTCTATGATTAGCGCTAGAAGCTTATTAATAAAGAGTTAGCGAACTACCGTAGGACGTAATAGCGAACACACACCACCTAATGTAAGGTAGACGACTAGAGCGAGTAGTACCGTAGTTACTTTAACTATGTTATCTACTATATAGTTTCTAAGCGCGATCGTCTCGCTCGTACTTTACTAATCGCCGCCCTACTACGAAGTTCAGAAGGTATCTCTACTCTCTAAGACCTTATCGCGCTTCGTATAAACGATTCTCGTGTTACGTACTAGGAAGTATTACGGCCCATAGGAGGTTACTGTCTAGTACCGACCTACGGCTAGGAGATTAAAAAGTAAGGATAGTCCCCTCTTATTAACACTACTTCTACTAACAAAACGTATTAGTATCGTCGTGTAAGAGAGGTGAAAGCATGTGTACCGGTGCTCTAAAGACTACTATAAGAAGAAATTTAGCTTCGCTGAATTTTACTTCCGGTGTAGTATATAGATAACTAGCGAGACAGATTAGGAAGCCTACTATTAAGATCATATCGACAAATTCAATATGCCTTTCCGTTACGAACTAGTTACTTTCCGTCACACCGTTACCTACGCTAGATATTATAGCGGATGTCTAAGGAAAAACTAGCTACTAGTAGCCGAACGGATGAGACAGTTCCACGATCGAACAAGCTAGTAAAGACATATCTCTAACTACATCCCAGAGTATGTCCAGAGTCTTAATAGTAAGAACTCTATTCTATACTCGTATTTACTATACACTATAATACTTTAATCAGAATCAGACTTATAGAACCACCTCGGAGACATATATAGTACTCACAAGCCAGATGCACGGAAGAAGCGCTAACGCTAGTAAGAAGAGAGCGATAATAAACGAGCCGAAATGTCGGGTGCCACTAAGAAAAAGAGGCCTCGACTCTAAGAAAAGCTGGAAGATAAGGACTGTAAAGTGCCGGGTAGTTAAACATCAGCCCCTAAATGTCGCTCTAAAGATCCTCTTAGTCACACGTTTATAAATATCTCAGTAATAAATTTCGATCCATGCCTAGCGGATGGTGTCGAGTTAGTAGTAGTGTCTAGCGGCTCCTTATCACGTCGTAGTACCCTAGTTAGCGGCTTCTAGGACAGTCACGAGGACCGTTATAGTACGGAGACTTCGCTCGCGTCTCTATTAGACGACATTCTCGGAGTAGCGCCTTAGGCTAGAGAGGAGTACCGTTCTCCCTAGACAACTCTATTAGAAGCTACTACCGTTAACTTCCTTAGTGATTCTAAACCTTAGAACTTTAACGCGATCGTAGACACTATCTCTTCTCCTATTAAATCTTAGGAAGACTAGATGCTGTCCGGCCCCGACACTCCTCTATTATATCCGTCTAGTATTCTAATAGATTTAGTTAATCCGGAGCTTTGAAATGCTCTTCCTTCTTCCACGTCAAGTCTACTAGCATTCGCTAGTTCGGTCGAGGATGTTCACAGAAGTATACCGACAACTACACTAGGGCATAGAGAAAGCTCTGTGATATAGCCCCTTTATAGTAGCCAGCCAGTTACAATTAATACCGAGAGAGGGATATAAGAGGCTGAAGCGTTACTTACTAAGTAGAAACGAGGTAATACGACTTAGTACCTTATAAAGTAGAAAGGATTTTCGTACGAAGGTAATACGTAATAGAAGCGGAAGGATATAAGCCCAGAGGTTATCGAAGGGTTTAAGGCGACCTATTAAGGGAATCATTTAGGCGTGCGACTACTTAAGAAGCGAGTACTACGTAGAAGGGTTAAATACCTTATTAAGTAGAAGGGTCGTTCGAAGAGTAAGAATTCTTAGGAGAAAGAAGCTACTATAAGCTGTGAACGAATTAAGAAGTTTAAAGCGAGCTAAATGAAACGATCGTATGTATTATATTATTAAGTAGTTACTAGCGGATATGTTCTAAGATATTTAATTATTGTCACAATAAGTTAGGTCTTTTACGAAGAGTAGAGTGTTCGAGGCTATGGTGTCGTGGCGTATAACGTTATTTTAACGAGGTACGGAAGTACTTCGCTAGTCCCGCCTCTAAGAGTAGTACTCTATCTACGTATGACCCTTTTAACTACTCTCGTAATAGAATGTAAGACCTTCCACAACTAGCCCCAACTATCTTTAGAGCTACTATAAAGACTGAACGTGATCGCCTTATCTTTACTAGCCTAAGTACCTACCTTAAATCAATTAATAAGTAATCGGAAGCTATTAGAAGCTTGGCCGATACTATACGACAACTTTCGAGGAGTATCGCCACTCGTGAATCTAGTTAATCGATCAACCCCTTACTTTCGAATTCCAAGCCGCAAAAGTAGTAGTACAGGGCCTGGTGTGACAAGTCACGCGGAAAAATCGACGAGCATGGCAACATTATCTCTGAGAATGGGTTCTTAACTCCGAAACTGATATCGCCCTGCATTTTACCGAGTTTCATTCGGACAAGTGTAACAAGAAGGACACAGCCTTAATATCTGCTACTAGTGACGTTATTCGAGCTTTAAAAAAGGCCTTCTTAGAGTGGCATAATAGCTCTTTTCAAACTCGGGACTTAAGGAAAATTTTCATCTCTATAATTCACAGTTCCGTGTATTACGATATAAAGGAGTTAGTCGAGATAGTACGGATGCCTCTACTCCGTTATCGCCTAAGTAAGGAAGTACGCGACCGACTAAACTCGCTAGAATGTAAACACCTCCACGACTTAGAGGTAGTCTTTTTACACACTATACTAAAAGAAGACTTAGCTATAAAACTTAGCCTCCACGATTTATTCGAAAGGGGACTTTAAGATATCCTCCCCGAGCTTTATAATATAAACACAACTTATAACAACTTCCTCTCGCCGAAAGTAATCCGGGCAAAGATCGATCTTAATAGCGACTTTAATTTTAGGAAGACCACAGCCCGATTCAAAGAAGTCTACTATATCCTTACCTAGCAAGGGCCGAAGAGGACAGGAACATCTCTAGCGATTGCCTAAGCGCTTCTCTATAGCGATTAATCTTTACCGCCGGTAGTAATAGAAGAAGGGTTTTAAATACTATAGAAAGAAATAGAGATACTAGTAAGACCCCGGGTAAGGAAGATAGTTCTTCGACAGAAAGTCACAGTGGCGAGCGAGGAGCAACGTGAGACGAGTACTTGCTAATGTAGCGAGGGCAAAGAGCAGGTCTCCGATGATTAGGCTACTCTATCTGTTAGCAACTCGTCCAACTTGTATGTGCTATCCGAGGAGGCGGCTGTGCGAGTCGAGCAGAAATTTACAGATAAGCACGACGGTGAGAGTATAGTCAAAAAAGAAGAAAACACCCCGAGGCGAAAGACAGAGAAAGATGTGAGGAAGGCGTGGGGAGGGGCTTCGGTTCCCGGTGCAGATGAGGCCGACTACCCTTCAGTCGGTCCCGTGAATAGTGGGCTTGTTGGAGGAGGAACAGGTGGAGGGTTTACAGATTATATTCCCGATCACGTATAGTCGGACTGAGAAAACAGAAATGCCTTGGTCAGTGTACGTACATTAGCAGCGCACAGCGGACACCAAAGCTTTTTAAAATAACAAACTGACATATTTTGATTCAGTGCAGAGCGTGCAGCGCCACGCCAACTACTCGTAAATCGTCTTAGTAACGTCCATCTCTACGTGGTGAGACACCCTGTGTGCCGAGACCAACCAATGAGATCGCAAGAATCACAGGATTTTTTTCTATCTTATCTCCCTTAGACTAACCACAATAAAGATTATCTATATTTAGAGTTAGCAACGTGTTCATCACATTCTTCCACTCAATATAGCGATCTGGCGGCTGGAGAGGTAGCTGGCACTGCCTCTCTGGTGAGCACCTGCTGTGCATACTCTTCTCATGGCCAGAGTTGAGAGGAAGACAGCTTGTGCTGGTAGGTTCAAATCCTGCGGCCGCCACCCCATCGTGCTCATGAGAACAGCGTGGCTAGTAGGACGATGGATTTGCGAGGAGCGACGGCAACCTCGAAAGCGACTGCGACTCGATCTCGGATTGTTCTTAGGGCCTGACAGTTCACACGCGGCTCCGGTCACAGTGGCAGATGGGATCGTGCTAGGGAGCGACCACGGGCGGTGGTCAGCATAGGAGGAAGGTGGCTGCAGTGAAGCGTTCGTGCAAGCCGGCGGCAACTCCTCAGGGTTTTCCTACCTCAACACCCTCAATCGGACCACCCAGATCTCAGATGCGGTAACATCAGACACAGTACAACAAAACAAACACACAGCACACACACTTCTGTGGATCTGGGAGAGCATCACCACTTCCTGCAACTGTAGTCCTGCTCGACAGATTCTTGAACCCTCATTGAAACGACACCACCATTTTACAGAGCACATAGCAGGCACTTGGCCCACACAAGGGTACACACAGTCACACGATTTGGGGGAGTTAGGGTCTTTTGGGATTTGGATTTACCGGAATATGGACGGGGCGATTTGGACGAGAGAGAACGCTGTTGGGAAGGTTTTTCCCTGTGAGGACCAGGGGGGTCGTGGAATCACGGTTGCTGTGGCCAGCGGAGTTGCAACATGGCTTCACTGTGGCCGTAGCCCACCAGGTATCTAGGGACCGCAGACACAGGAGGACAGCTGGTCGCCGAGTCAGAGCCTTATATCACAGTCACAAACAAAGCACTTCTGTCAACGGATATGTATATATGCGTAGATAGAAGCCCGACCGCTCAGTGGAGGAGGTTGCTGGTCACACGAGTGTGATGAAGTGAGGTGCATCTCCTGAGGCAGATGCAGTTCGGCAACCGGTGCCAAAGCTGGGCCATTCCGGCATAGCTATCCATCGGATGGCTGGAACCGTGTATGAATAAATCAATCAAATCAATCAATCAATCAATATAGCGATCTGTGAATCTCGAAATTCATCCAATTTCTCGGCACATAAGTTAAAGGGTCTCACTACGCATAGCAGCTTTTGCTTAAAATGATCATCGACAGTATGGCCAAACTACAGTATTCTTCTGACTACAAGTCGAGCCCTTATAGAGAACTAGCTAAAGAATAATAGCAACCTACTTACAACTTTCTATTGATGCCGCGGAGCTTTTCAAGCCCCAAAACCATGCCCGGACTCCGTAAGTTGCTCGTTGCGAGACCCACGGATTTATCGCAGCTGATCGGACGGACAAGATCGGCCACTTTGTTTTCTCCTTGAGAGCCTGGCAAGTTCACTGCGCTGCTGGGCTCGCTTAACTTGCCATAAGCATATCTCATTGGGTACGGAAGACAGGGGGCAGAGGCATGGGGCAGAGGCAAGGGGCAGAAAATGGTTCCTTGCCGAATTCTAATTATATCCGGAATCGACCAGCGAGCCGCATCAGGCCCCTAATCGTCCAACAGAGATACTTTGGTACTCGGGGTAACAGTTCAGCCAAGCCTTCTAGATATTTCTGTCGGACAGGGACAGTTTGACCAATAAAAGATCTAGATTTCGAGAAACGCTACCCTTTCAGGAAAGGTGGCGATGTGGAGACTTTGGAACTGATACCCTTGGGACGAAGTAGGATCCAAGTGTCTCTTCCCAATTATAGCCTTGGCGATCGAGAGGTTCGGCAAGGAGCCCGATGGAGCCCCGCAACCTGTTCGATAAGCGAGAGTCAGAGACGCTGCGATGGTCCCCTACAACGCTTCCTCTAAAAACACTTTGTTAATGAGTTGATCTTAAAACCTTTGAATCCCACAATAAACGATTGCTTTAACTAGATTTTTAAACCCATCATTTATAAGAACAAGTCCAGCCCTACCCATTTGACTATAGTCCGTTACCTGTAGTCCCACCCATCGATTCAATTATGGATTCTGATACGTCTCGAAGTGTGTCTCCGACTCCTACAGTAGATTCAGCTAGGCGATCCACCAGAATGTTGCCACTGACAACAGGACATGGCGTCCATTTGATCACTACGTGCTTGTTGAACGGGCCCACCTCAAGAATGACCGTCGCTGAAATTTACGAATACAAAAATTAGATTCGTCATGTTCTAAGACATGATTCTGAGAGAACGAGTCCTAGATTTTTTATTGCTAACAGAAATCATACCGCGGGAGTGCCAATTCAATGGACTGTTCGGCCTAGAACAGAGGCTCAACTCCACCGATTGTTCAGTGGCCCTCCCGCTGCCGAGCCTCAATTTCCCCAATCCTACAACCACCACTCTCAACCAATCCAGTGCGTCCTTTGCAATCGACGGTTTGATCGTTACCAGACTGTTGCGAGACACCAACGAGAGGCCCATCCTAGCCACGCAGCCATGTCCCAGGCCGTCAATACATCGGCGGCAATATCCCGGGGTGGTGTCAAATCATGCTGCTAGCGAAGCCAGTCTTCTGCAATTACCAACACCCGGCGCGATCCCACTTGAGACCCGCCGGCCTTCGGAAGAGGAGCCCTCATCATCAATAGTAACCAAATTTGAGGAGGCTGACAGGAGTGAGTAAGTGATGTTAGAAAGTACAGGTATTATATCCCGAGGCCCCATGAGAACCTGAACGAGCTTCCGGCTCCTGGGTCTATAGCTGAGACCGAGGCCGGGACGGAGTTTACAATGGAAGCTCCTGTAACAAAAGAAGAGACTTTACCGGCTGAAGAAACGCCATCGCGTCTTAGGGACGACGAAGGGCATAACGATAAGGACTACTGGCTCGATGAATTAGCAAGCATTGATATTTGAGTTAAGCACAAGGCTTCTATATAATGTAGGTAACGTCCATCCCTGCGTGCCGAAAAAAAGTTGGATATCAAGAAGAAGTGATGATACCTTCAACTATCTAATGGACTAGGACTATATATACAGGAGTGTGACTCATTACAGTGTGGTAGCCTGGTAGGCAGAGAGGTGTGGCGTCACATGACCAACACTCCCCCCGACGCTCACACCTCACGGTTACGTCCCTGACAGGCCCATACGGGTGAATAAACCCTTGTGTGTGTCTCGGGGCAGTGCTTTAGTGAGAATATCCGCCAGATTATCCTTTGTATTCACACGTTCTATACTAATTATACTATCGTCTACTTTTTTACGAATAAAATAATACTTGACCTTAATGTGTTTAGACTTAGAATAGAATTCCAGGTTATACGTAAGTCTAAGAGCTAAATTATAGTTAATATAAAGAGGAACGGACTTAATATAAAGGCCTAGAATCTATAGGTTATTTACGAAGTTTTAAATCTAGATAGCTTCTTTTACGGCTTTAGCTATAGTAATATACTTAGCGTCTAATATAGACGTGACTATAGTCTTCTATCGTTAAGAAGCCTAGAAGATAGGACTACTAGCGAGTATAAAAATCTACCCTATTATAGATCGACGTAAGTCTTTACATCTAGTAAAGTTACTATCTATAAAACCTTTTAGATCGAAACTATATTTACTAGAGTATTAAATACCTTTAAAATAGTTATAGTTAAGATAGGCGAAGATATAGTTAACTATATCTATATAGAACTAGTTTAGGTTTAAGGTATATTAGGTAACGTATTCTATTATAAAGGAGATGTCTAGTCGGGTCTAGTTTACTATAAAGTTAAGAGATCCTACTTTAGATTAGTATTTCTACTAGAAAGTAGGGTCGGCGATATAATTATCTTACTTTATTAGTTTACTAGTAACTAGTATATAGGTAGGTGTAATATTCTTAAAACTATACTTAGCTAAGATCTAATTAATATACTACTTTTAGTAGATATAGATTTCTCTAGGCGTCTACTCGACATATATACCTAGATACTAGAAGTACTCGCCTTCGTTAGTAATTTAAAAGGTTTTACTAAGCTAGGCCTTAAATTTAAGAATCGTCTATAAGTTACTTCTAAAGATAGTTATATCGTTAACGTGTAGCTAAAGAATAAGTCTAGTATTATTATTAATAAAGACGTAGAGGTCGTAAGCGGATATACGCTATCTCTAGTCTTATATCGTGTCTTTAAATTTTTAGTACTATTCTCGAGAGGATTATCTTAGACTATAGATCGCTTAGAGTACTAAGAAACACATACCTCGTAGTAGGTCGATTCCTTTAGAGGCTCGTATATAAACGGGTTTTAAGAGGCTACTATTAAGAAAAGTCGTCTTAACGTCCGCTTAGTATATTTACTAGCTATAAATAGCTACTATAGTAAATAGAATACGATAGGACGTAGACTTAACTACTACTATAAAGGTCTCTTTATAATCGATACTCTTCTTCTATTAGAAGCCTTAAGTAATAAGACGAGCTTTATACCTAGATACTTAGCTATTAGGGTCGTATTTCCGCTTAAAGATAAGCCTCGATATAATTAGCTTAACCTCCTTAGAGATTAGTACGATATTCTAGGTATACTTCTCTTCTAAGCTATGTTTTTCTTCCCTAATAGCTTATCGCTAGAGTTCTACTTCGTTTAACTTTATAGCTTTAGTAAATGTTCTAGGATCTAAGAGTTATTAACTACTATCGACTATTATCGCTAGTTTTTACGTTTTATTATCTTTATAAAATAGATCGAGCTTCTAATATAACTAATTAGGCTTTTAGCGTTTCTTATTTAACTTATTAGTAGTATTCTTAGTAGTAAATCTTTCTCTAGCCTATACTATAGTAATTATATTTGTATAATTATCTTAAAGAACGACACGCCCTTTATCGTCTAAGATATAGGGCTTAACTATATAGCGTTCTAAAAGGCCTTCTATACGTCGCTAATTATAAGTAAATATATAATTAATTAGATTATAATAGTTCTTAATATAGTAGTAGTAGAGCTAAGTTCTAGAGTAATTAAGACGTTAGACTACGTATCTTAAACATTTGTTACTACTTAAGTCTTTATAGTTAAGTAGATCGAGCTTTTAGTTAGCTAGTATAGAGGTACTATAAACTTTATAAGATCGAGTAAGTAGTCTCTTCTAGTCGATATAGGAATAGTTTACTTTAAGTCTAACGTAAGTACTATAAGAACGTTTCTTATTATAGAATCTTTTTTCGTATTTATAATATTTATATTTTACGAGAGTCTACTTCTTCTTTACTTCGGTCACGTTTATATAGAATGTTACTATAGATACGATAGTATAATTATTATAGAGACGTCTTCTATTATAGGTATAATATTATTTTATATACTAGTAGTATTTCTAGTTA
Organism: Amylocarpus encephaloides; assembly: GCA_019669835.1. Classification (NCBI taxonomy): domain Eukaryota; kingdom Fungi; phylum Ascomycota; class Leotiomycetes; order Helotiales; genus Amylocarpus; species Amylocarpus encephaloides. The sequence goes on from MU251515.1 coordinate 21,394, forward strand.
TATAGAACGGTATATTCTCCTCTAGTACGAGTGTTCGATTTATTAGAAGTAGTAGTGTTAGTAAGGTTAAAATAATAATAAAGTGTAGTCTAACTAATATAGTAACTCTTATATCGATTATAAGGTGTTTCTTTAGAGCTATTATAGATATAGACGCGGTCTTTCTTATAATAAAGTCGATAGAGCGAGGTCTATTTAGTATATTAAATTAGTTATATTAGACGGCGCTAATCGCGATCCTTAGAGTAGATAAGCGACTAAGAGTCCTTAGTTTAGTTAATATAATAAGTACTATTTCGTTAGTAATATAAACATAGTATACTAATACTATTATAATCGTAGAGTCGTCTTTAAAGAAAGTAGGAGTTATATCTAGAGTTATCTAGTAAATATCTAGAGTAGTCTTTTCTTATTTCTAGTATAGTTAGTTAGACCTATTCGTTCGTTACCTGTTTTATTTTAGATAGCTCTAAGGAATTAGTGTCGTTACCGCTCGATTATCCTTCTTTTTCTTTAGTCTAGTACTTTCGTTTAGTAGTAGCGCTAATAAAGTATTTAAAAGTGACCTCGAGACTTAAGTTAGTAGATAAATCACTAACGCTTATATTATTATTATCTAAGTATTTTTATTAACGTATAGCTAAAAGAGGCGATTCTAAACTCCGTAGTAGGGGCGACGGATTCTATGTCCCTATACTATCTTCTAATTTAGAGGCGTCTTTAGAGATTCCTTTATAGTTGTCGTCGAAGTATATCTAGTCGTTTAGCTCGAAAGAGGTTATATCGAGGCTAGGGCTTATATCTTAAAGAGAAGAGCCGTCTTAAGGATTATCGAGGCCCTAACTATCGTCGATTTCGCTAACGTTACTTCTCTATATAATATACTTTACTAGGTCGTAAATATAGTAAATTAATTCGCTTTCGTAGTCGACAAAGTATCTAAGCTAGTTATAGAGATAATATAACTTAGTCTTATCTATAGGTATTCGCTTTTCTATAGAGAAAGCTAAGTAGACGCGACTATCTTATATCCGCTCTCGTTCTAGAAATAGTTATAGTCTATATAGAGCTTCTTATAGTGTCTTCTTTTTCTTTTTTAGAAGGGCTCGGGCTATGGCGCGGTTCTTATTCTAGACTATGTGTGTAAAGGCTTCTAGCTAGAGATTCGTAGGTATACTAGAGCCTTAGAGTAGTTCGTTACTCTTCTCGCTAATAATTTTACTTATCTAGCTAGAGATCGTAATATCTTATATTATAGAGGCTACCTTTTCTCTAACGGTTCTTATAGTATACTCTACTACTTCGTTTATATAATAAGTATAAGATATAGTTATCTCGAGACTAATATTATACTTTTTATACTAGCTACTAACTAGGCCTTAAGTAAACTTATTATCGTAGTAATATTTACGGATTATCGTCTTATGTTCCTTCTTAATATTCTTATAGAGCCGGCGGAAGGCTTCTAAGAGCTCGCTCTTAGCTTTTAATCTCTCGTACTATATAAAACAGGTGTAGTTATCTATTATAAGAAGGAAAAGCTTAGTAGTATTATAGCTCTCGATAGGGTATAAACCTTAAACATCGACGTAAATAAGATCGTCGAGTTCTTTAGACTTACGTCTTACTAGGTTACGAGAGATTCTTACGAGTACTCGTATTATAGCGTAGATAGAGTAAATTACTTTTAGCTTATCTTTAATTTACTATTCGGTAATGTTTATACCTATACTAACCTTCTTTAGGTTTAGTATGTCTTAAAAGCTAAGATAGCTAAGACGACGATATATACGCTAGACTAGGTCGTTAAAATTAATAGCTACTATAAGGATTTCTCTAGACCTAATAGGGTTGTCTAGTTTAGATAGTAGTTCGATTTAGACTTATAATAACCTATTATAGAAGACGATATAGCTAATATTACTTTTGTTATCTATAAGAAGGGTTATACTCTAATAATTCTAATATTTATATATACCTACCTTCTTAGCGAGTAGTCCTAGAGATAAGAGGTTATATCGCCCTTTAAGAGTATAGGTAACGTTAGAGAGGCGGAGCTTAATAGGCTATTACTAAGTATTAAAGAGTATAACCTCTACGTTTCTACCTTCGTCTACTTAAAGAACTATTAAATTGTCGATAGTATTAATATTTACGTTAAGAGTATAAAACTTTATAAACTATTTAAGGTTATTAACTATATATATGTTTATAGCTATATCTACTAGTTAGACGTTATATAATTAAACTAGTCCTAAAATAAAGACATTTATTATACTATAAAGAGGGGCCCGTCTATATTACTTCCTATAGCTATCTTTAGTATCGCTATCTCCTCTCGTTTCTTACACCTTAGCGCTTATACTCTTACGCGTCTATAACGGCGGGTTAGTAGGTATATAGGTTATAAGAGGAAGGGAGGAGTAGGTACTAATAGATTTTATAGCTCTAAGCTTAGTTTAAAAGTCGATTACGTTAGTAGAGGCGAAGGTAGCTATATTACTAGGTAAGGTATCTCCGATAGGCTTAGTAGATTTAAAGTTACTATTATTATTATTATTAGACTAGGTCCTGTCTTTAAGAGTACGAGGTGTCTTTTTAGAGTAAAGTTTTTAATAATTGTCTTTAGAATAGTCGTTTTTTCTATAGGTATCTGTAAGGGTTAGGACCCTAGGGTGTGCTCGGGCTAAAAGCTCTCGCTAAGTATAGACTCTCGCTAAGCACTAGCCACGAGTAGAATTCGATTTAGTTCGACGCCACTCTATCCTATTACTTCTAGAAGGTTCTAGTTACCTCTTCTTATGTATATAAGACCTCGTAGGAGCTACGCTTTTACGAGCTCTCTATGTACTTCTTAATTAAATTTCAGAAACTATTCCTTTTAAGTTATTCGAGGTCTGGCCTCTCACAGTAGAAGTACGTCACTCTCATCTATCACTTATAGACTAGAGTTATATATACACGATATACGTATAAGTAGATATACGTACACGTACACGTACACGTACACGTACACGTATACGTACACGTATATACACACGTACACGTACACATATAAGTAAGTACTATAAGTAATAACGAGTAAGCCTACGACTTCTAGTAGCTAGGTAGTATAGTAAATAAAGTATAACCCTCCGCTATACTAGATTAGCTAATAGTCTTTATACGGAGTTAACAAGAAACGAATACGCGGTTAGAATAAGAGATCACTTAATTACAGGTAGTACTTAATAGTACGCGAACCTCGGAACACTAGGAGTCATATACACCTAAAACAGGCCCTACTATAGACCTAGAAGACCTAATCCGGAAGCTAAAACACTTACTCCCTCACCCTAATTAGTTTATAGGCGAAAATAAGTCGCTATACCCTCAATTTAAAGGTATCCTAGAAGCTAAGCTTAAAATTAACACTAGAGCTATCGGGACTAAAAAGGAGCGTATTTAGTACGCTTTCGGACGACTTACAGGGAAAGCGGTAGGGCGTATATACCCTTAGATTAGCGCCGTTAAAACAACCTAGGCTTTTACACTTAAAGAGTTTCTAAAGTAGCTGGACCTTACCTTTACCGACCTACAGAAGGAGAATAAGACGCTCTCAAAAGTTAATATAATACGCTAGGGTAATAGAGACTTCCGGGACTTCTTATAAGAGTTTGAATAGACTCTCCTAGAAGCCCAGGGTTAGAAATAAGACGATTAGGTACGTAAAGGCTATCTAAGAGCCGCTATTAATCGCGAGCTTCGAGGGCACCTAATTACCTAGGAGGAGCCTGTCTTATATTCAGACTATGTAGCTCTATTACGTCGTATTTCCGACAACCTATAAGAAGTAAAGGTATAGGACTCCCGGCGAAAGTAAGCACGCCCAGGCGGCTATTCGAAGCCGTATAACCCATAAACCTCTACTAATATAATAGAATAGGAGCCTACGCTAGTCATAGTAGTAGTCGCTAAAAGAGGCCCTCCTAGCTAGTTATAAGAGTAGCGCGCTATTAGCGCTACCCTAGCCGAAAGGTAGAAGAGACGCGAGAAAGGCGCTTACGTACGCTATAGGAGTATGTACTACTAGGTGTTAGACTACTATTTCAAACCAGCTGGCCCACCTAGACGCTAAGGCTTTTAGGACGCTAAGCTAGAGAGTCGTTCACGTAAGCCGTAAGTCTCTGCTTCTTCAAAGAATAAAGCCTCTACTACTAGCGCTAAGGCTATAGAGTCACAAGTGGAAGAAGTAGAAGAATAGGAAACGGACTCTGATTCGGGAAAAGAGTAACCCCTAGCTAAAGTCGCGCCCAGGGGTTGTATAGGGAGTTATATAGGGCATGGAGTCGTTTTGAAAGCTCTATAGATAGCGAGCTATTTGTTATATCGGTATTAGTAAATGATATTTCATTTACAAATATACTAATTAACACTAGCTGCCTTTCTTATAGACTATACGACTCCTACTTCGCCCGGAATAACAACCTAATACGTCTACCTATTACGTTATAGGAGGTTATAGGGTTTAACAGAAAAGTCTCTTTAACCGTAAATAAGGTTATAGTTATTACACTTAATCTAGATAGATATAGAGAGTCTAGGGTTTTCCTATATATCCTACCTATAGAGTACTACGATATGATCCTAGGAATACTATAGATTACGGCTTAAGACGCTAGGATTAATAGATCACGTTTAGAAATAAAAATCGGAATTATAGGTACTACTATACGTAGTAAAGAGGCATTTTTCAGGCTATAAGCGAATGTAGCTATATAGGTGTCAGCTACGGCACTCTATTACTAGTAGAAGAGCTAGTAAAAGCGAAAGGGTATACAAGTGTTTTCGGCTAGTATAGCCGATATTACGAAGGCGCTAGCTGTAAAGTAGCGTACGGATCTAGCGACTAAGCTACTAAGTCACTACCACGAGTTCCTAAGTATCTTCGACTACTAGGTAGTAGAACGACTACTACTACTACGCGGGCCAGGTACCGACCATACTATTAAACTTGAAACCATAAATAGTTAGTAGCCTAAGGTCTTATGAGGGCTATTATATAGCATGTCGCGGGACGAGCTCTTAGTACTTCGGAAGACCCTGACGGACCTACTTAACAAAGGGTTTATACGCGTTAGTAATTCGCTAGTAGTAGCCCTAGTACTATTTGTTAAAAAGCTAGGGGGAGGCTTACGCTTCTGTGTCGATTACCGCGGCTTAAATCGTATTACGAAGAAGGACTACTACCCCTTACCGCTCATTTATAAGACCCTACGAAATATTAGTAAAGCACGGTGGTTTACTAAACTCGATGTAATCGCCGCTTTTTATAAGATACGGATCGCGAAAGGCGATAAATGAAAGACTACTTTCCGGACGCGCTATGGCTTATACGAATAGATGGTCACCTCATTTAGCTTAGTAAATACACCTAGCACTTTTCAGAAGTATATTAACTGGACCCTACGCGACTACCTAGACGAATTCTACTCTACTTACATAGACGACATTTTAATATATTCGTCTAGGAGTAGAAACTAGTACCGTAAGCACGTATGTTAAGTACTATAGCGACTCTAAGACGCTAGCTTACAAATCGACATCGACAAATACGAATTTAAAGTATAAGAGACTAAGTACTTAGGGTTTATTATCGAAGCTAGAAAAGGACTTAAAATGGACCTAGAAAAGGTTAAGGCTATTACTAGCTAGGAGGCACCTACTTTAGTTAAAGGCGTACGTAGCTTCCTAGGGTTCGCTAACTTTTACAGGCGCTTTATTAAAGGGTTTTCAGATCTAGTAAGGCCACTTACAGAGCTTACGTATAGAGACCGGAAATTCGTATAAAACGATAGAGTAGACGTAGCCTTTTATAAGCTAAAGGATATATTTACTTCAGCCCCCGCGCTAGCCTAATTCGACTATAACAAGCCTACACGTATTAAAACCGACTCCTCTAGGTAGTGTATAGGGGGTACGCTATAGTAGTTAAGCGATAAAGGCTTATAAGTGCCCTACGTCTTCTTTTTAAAGAAGAATAACCTAGCGGAATATAACTATAAGATTTACGATAAGGAGATACTAGCTATCGTACGCTGCCTAGAAGAATGAGACACTGAATTACGTAGTATTAAGCGGTTTAACATATGTATAGACTATAAGAATCTAAAGTACTTTATGACCGTCCGAAAGCTTACGGAGCGCTAGATACGCTAGTCCTTAATTCTCTCTAGGTATAACTTTTATATTATACACGTCCCTAGTAAGGAAAATAAACGCGCGGACGCCCTATTAAGGCGGGACTAGGATATGCCTTAGAACGGGTCTAATAAGCGACTAGCGGACCGTAATATACAGCTACTAAAGCCCGAAATACTAGTAGTAAGCCCTATAGTTCGCGTTTCGCCTATTAGGGCTAGCCCTACTAGCCTACGAGACTATATAATAGGAGAACTACTAGACGAGCTTATAGACTAGGATCAGGCTATAGTAAACGACCCTGAGTATAACAAGGCCCTAAGCGCTACAAAGGCTAGCGCTAGAAGGTTTCCTACAGAGCTTAGCTTAAAAGTGTCTATATCTAAGTACGTAATATTAGAACAAGGTTACCTACTATTCCAGGGACGAAAATGGGTCCCTAATAGCCTTAACCTAAGGGCTCGTCTAATTTAAGTAACCTACGATATAGCGCTCCACAGGCACCTAGGTAGGAAGGTTACATATACACTAGTAGCTCGCTTATTCTTCTGGCCAGGAATAATAACTAATATCCGTACGTTTATATAGAATTACGACAGTTGTAGGAGGAATAAGGTATAGAGGTCTCACCGACAGGGATTCTTAAAGCTACTACCTATACTAGATCGAATATAGTCCGAAATATCTATGAACTTTATTACAGATTTACTAGTCTCTAAAGGCTACCGAAATATAATTATAGTCACGGATCGGTTAAGTAAAGGGGTAATAGTAGATAGCCTAGAAGATATTAAAGCTAAAATAGTAGCTAAATAGTTTCTACGACGATATCTGCCCTATCACTTCCTGCCTTCAGTAATTGTCTCCGATAGAGGTATATAGTTTACAAGCGCCCTATAGAAGAGGGTATGTGAGCTACTACGAATTAAGCGTAGGTTGTCTACTACCTTCTCGCTAGAGACTAATAGTACTACCGAACGAATAAACGAAGTAGTTAAAACAGTCTTACGCTAGTGTATAGACTAGGCTTAAGAGGACTAGCTTAAATAGTTACCGCTAGCTATATCTAGAATATGTGAACGGGACTTAACATCTATAGGCACAAGCCTATTCTTCCTATCTCACGGATAATATTAGAGCCTACTTAAAGATATCGAATTATCAGAGGCAGATAATAGAGACTCCCTAATCGCTAAAGCCGACCGAATTGTACGGAAACTAAAAGAGGTAAGAGAGTAGGCGTAAGCGGCAATGGCGGCGGCCTAAGAAGCCTAGGAGTAGGCGACTAATCGGAAGCGCGACCAGGCACCTAACTACTAGGTAGGGGATAAGGTATGACTTAGTCTAGAGAATATTAAAATAGACAGGCCCTATAAGAAGCTAGATGCCAGGTATACGAAGTTTATAGTTACAGAGGTCGTTAGATCTCATAGCTACCGCCTAAATACACCGCCGGGTATATATAATATATTTTATACTAGACTCCTACGACCCGTATACGCGACGCCGCTACTAGGACAGGTTATCGAAGAAAGCTAGCCTCCTGTAATACTCGTCAATAACATAGAAGAGTACGAGGTAGAGCGTATACTTAAGTAGAAGAAAGCTCCTAGAAGGGGTAATCGACAGAAGTACCTAGTTAAGTAGGTCGGTTATAGACATCCAACTTAGGAGCTAGAATCGGTAATAGAGGGTACTACCGCCCTAGTTAAATGAAAGGAGTATACGGCTAGGCAAAAGCGAAGGGAAGAAGGGGGGTAATGTAAGGGTTAGGACCCTAGGGTGTGCTTGGGCTAAAAGCTCTCGCTAAGCACAGACTCTCGCTAAGTACTAGCCACGAGTGGAATTCGATTCAGTTCGACGCCACTCTATCCTATTACTTCTAGAAGGTTCTAGTTACCTCTTCTTATATATATAAGACCCTGTAGGAGCTGCGCTTTTACGAGCTCTCTACGTACTTCTTAATTAAATTTCAGAAACTATTCCTTTTAAGTTATTCGAGGTCTAGCCTCTCATAGTATCGTACTAAAGGTAGCTCTTATCTTCTTTTTTAGTATTATTTTAGAAGATAATCCTATTATTAGGCTTATATTTCGTCTTTTCTTATCTCTTTCTCTTATCTTTATAGTACTACTTAATAAGTACTTTATTATAAAGTCGTTCTTCGAGAAGGTTTATACTTAGAGTAGCGTTAGAATCGACGTCGAGCTATATAGCTTAAATAGTATTCTACTTTTCTTTAAATAAGCTCTACTTCTTATTATCGAGACTATCTAAGAGAGAGGTAACATATAGTCTATTAGTTAACTAGTAGTTAACTCCGGCTAGGTCGCTTCTAAAACGATAGAGTTTATTAAGATACTCTATTATATTATCGTAGTTCTTAATAGTAAGCTTTCTTATTTTAGAGAGAAGATTATCTCGAGCACGCTTATTACTAATTTTATACTAGGCGATAATAGTATCGTAGACTTCTTTAGTATTCTTAGCGGTCTCGATCTTAATATAGATACTTTTACTAAGCTAGGTATTAAGAAGCTTATTAGTAATCCGGAGACTGTCCCTATTAGACCTCTAGTTATTATAGTCTATAGTATAGCGAAGCGTACTTATGTGAAAATTCTTAAGAGTCTTTTAAGTAGAGGTAATAGTAATACCGTCTTTGTCGTTATCGTCGTCGATATATTCCTACTTCTAAGGCTTCTCGAGGATTTCTTTAGCGCTAGTAAAAAGGTCTAGGATATCGTGAGCTTTCGTCTTACGCTCGAACTCGTGCTTCTAAGTAATAAAGTTAACTTTGTCGCGTAAGCGACGTTCTAGGCTAACGTCTATCTTCGAGTCGGTCATTCTAAGGACTTTAATTAGTCCGGTTCTAGGAGCTAATAGTATAGCTAAATCTAGGGGGCTGTTAACCACTTTAAAAGATATTAACCAATTTTCCTATAAAAGAAGGCTCATAACTAGTTAGATATTAAGAAGAAGTGATAATACCTTTAGCTATCTAATGAACTAGGACTATATATATAGGAGTGTGACTCATTACAGTGTGATAGCCTGGTAGGCAGAGAGGTGTGACGTCACATGACCAACAAAAAACCGGTGTGCCGAAAAAAATGATAGGTACCCCGACCCCAAGCATCTTAAAATCTGTCCACACATTAATATCTCCTCTAATTTTTCATATGTTATGTTGTGTAGCTACTCCCGAACACCCTGAGCCCCTCCTACTAGAAAATCATGTTCGCATCGTCGCCATCACGCCTGATATACAAAGAGTATCCTTTTATAGAGTAATAGACTTCCTCTACCACAGCTTCCACCACCGAGCTTATACCATCCCTAATACTTATAAAGGAGTTATCCGAGCCCTCAAGCCTCACTACAATGCAGGGAATGATTACTAGCCTTGGTGGCTGCTGTGGCGTGCAGATCTCATGTAAGATCACTACGTGGATCTATACCTCGGATCAATGGTACGAAACAACCCCGCATTATTTACGATGTAATTTTCTTTGTGGCCTTAGGCACTAAGGCTAATAGTGGCTGGAAGAACTGTGGCGTTTACTCGAGCTTTTCATAGACTCTCTCGAAAGATCTTTCGAAGCAGGTGTCTTAAGACAACATTACCGCCTTCGCCTTCTTAGTCGAACGTGTTACGAAATATCTTACGTGTCTCCTTAGTATAGCTTCGTAGCTCTACTATATTACGGAAGGTGTGCACCTTTTCCTCACTTCCACTTCGTCCCCATTTAATCAAGTCAACGATATTAACGTGTGTCCTTCTCGCAGCCTATCACCCGTGTCAGTATGAATCTACCTAATTTCATTGCACGATCTCCTACCTCCTCGTATTACTCACATGTTTACGGAAGCGGCTCGACACCGATTACGCGACAAAGCGCATACCACGTAGTCAAATCGTTCTCTGTACCGTACCACAAGTATAGTTCGCTTTGTAGCGCGTCTTTGATATCTGTTCCACGTATCGTCTGACTCGGCGCTGCCACGGCGCCATCCTTCATGTCTCTGCAAGTTGGCATACGAAGTAGCTAGTGGGAGAGAAGGGTCATAGTCGAACGTTGGGAAAGAGCGAAAGAAAACATCCAGAGGTGTCTCTATAGGAGTCTCCGTATCCTGTTGGTGAATACGAGAGTCCCGCAAGTGCTGCTCTAGAGCCTCCTCGTTGCTGAAGGATCGATCGCAGGTCTCACAGTCGAAGGATGGCGTATGCGCTAGGGAGTCCCGCAGGTGCTGCTGTAATGCCTCCTCGCTATCGAAAGATCGATCACAGTCATCGCAGTCGAAGGACGGCACATGCGCCGGTAAATCCCGTAGGTGCTGCTGTAACGCTTCTTCGCTATTAAAAGATCGATTACAGTTATGACAATCGAAGGATGGAGCATAAAGTGGGGAGTCCCGCAGGTGCTACTATAGTGCCTCATCGCTACCGTAGTGACGATCGCAAGATCTACAGTCGTAGGTGTACGCGGATAATGTTCGTTTATGCTACCGCAAAATTTCGTCGCTATTAAAAGATCGGTCGCACTAAACACAACAGGAGGTCATAGTGGCAGAATTTTGATACCACTATCGTGTAATTTTTCTAGACGTATTTGGATGTATGTCGATTGAAAGCGGGGAGCGTACAAGTCCAGCTATAAATGTGGTAAATGGATTGTCAGCATCACTCCGCTCTGTTGTGTAACACCACCGTCCAATGAGCCAGTGATACATAAACCCCTCTAAATCACTTGAGATATCTACATTACTACGATTGCTTCACTGTCACATAAGCATCTTGTCCTAAAAATATGGCTTTATCCTCACAGACATGACTGAGCCCTGGAATCTCAACCTATGCGAGTGTACTTATCCTCCGAAGACGCTGTGGAAGGTAATACACTCCGGCACCAATCTCAACGGAATTCTTCGACTGGAGACCTTATTGCGTCGGACAGTTCCCGTAGAATCACAGATGAGGCAGAGCTAAAGCAAGCAATCAAAGAACATATCGACTGGTGGAGCCGCAAACCAAGCTGCTTTTTATCGGTTTTTAGTGATGAGAAACATGCTCGTCACTGGGCGAAGTTTTGCAGCAGAACACAATTCGACGTCTATATATATAAGATAGACACGACACATTTGCCAACCGATACATACTTATTTGACGTGGACTCGCTCAAGGCTAGGCTAGGCTTTGTTCATCCAACATCGACCCATGAATTTATATTCCTGCATCGCATTACGGCTCAGGCTATAGTTGGCAAAAAAGATCTGGGAGAGATATGGGAAGAAGGTATGTAGACTTCATCAACAAATGCAACATTGTTGAAATGACAATATATAGAAGCAGATGCTCAACGTTATGCCACCCGTCCATTCGACCCAAACTACCATTGGGTTGCTGAGTTAGACGATTACTACGATTTCGATGAAGAGTGCGAGGAACGCAACAGATGCGATGATTTAATTAAGATGATAGAAGGGGATTGGGACTGAATTTGTATGAAATAACCAAAATTAAACAATTTTGATGGTGACAACTGCGGAAGCATCAGCCGGCGGTAGCGATGAAGGACGTTGATCATGTATCATGAGGTAGGAAACACCTGGTTGCTATAATTTAGCTATATTTATTCTAGCCAGCACATCTCATTCACATCAAGCGGTTGCTACACAAAACTTCGGCATGCAAGCTATCCGTAGATTGAAACAACCGAACGACCGAGCTCTACGTATAGAATTTAAAAACTCCTATCCGACCAAATCGTACTGGAAAATCCCAGTATCACATAGCCCCACGTCAACAGCTCCATCAAACGAAGCTGGGCGCTGTCTGATCATTGAACAGACACATATCCGCAGTCGTCCTGCGATATGGTACCGAATTACCGACGTTCCAGTCGGTCGTTCGGGTGACCGGATTTGAAGGTCTCCATGAAGAAGACGTGTTGTTAAACTCCGTCCTCCGCTGTGCGCAGTTTCTCTGTTGCGCGATGTAGCTTCTCTTTCTCCCGAATCAATTCGCGACGTTGAGGCTTCGAAGCTCTCCCAGTCCGCCCTGATGTTTCGGCCAAACCATTAAAGGATTACCTAGGCAATCTCGTTCCTCGACTAACATTTGTAACGGTATCTCGTAGTCTGAGTCGATCTTTAGGTAGGAATACTTTGGCAACATTGGAACGATTCGGGGAGCATCTCGATACCATTCGCGGTAGTTTCGAAGTCGAAGTTGGATTGGAAAGCCCTTCTTTGGTGTCGGCGAAATTGGAATGTAGTCGCCGCTATCCGATCTTGTCGAGGTATTCTCAAAGCGTTAGTAGACGATCGTTTGAATTATCAGCACCTACCGTCATGACTTTTACGTGATTCAATCTTCTCGGCGCAAGTCCTAGAACGAGAACCAGTACATCTGTGTCCAACCCAAAGCATTCCGACGTGCCTTTGAACTTGTAAACTCTGCCCTGGACATCTTTTTGCGATACCATGTTGCTTATAAAAAGCAGCTTGAAGAAGCAGAGAAGGAAAGATCTAGGTTGATGATGGAAGAGCTCTGTCGTCGTCATAACTGGGGTTACCTTTACGCACGCCCGTGACTGGATGGCCGAAACCCACAATTCAAGAACGTCAATAGCCTCACCACTTCCACGGACAACTGCGCGGTGCCTTGAATACTCTATCATCACATTCGCGCCGGACAAAGGTTTACCGTACTGCGAAACACGATGTGCACCGCTTTCGAAAACCACTGCCCTTCCTGCTGCACAAACCACGGTGGAGTGTATCCCGGTTTCTGTCCCGTCTTGTACCAGTTACGGCCTAACCAAATGGGTTACGTTCAGATACAGCACACTATCGACGAACGGAACCCAAAGATAGCACTAAAGACTTGCGACTGTTGCAAGCGCAAGGAGCAGAAGCACCCATGGTTGAAGGACAGGTTGGCCACACTCTCTCGGCTGTTCCGGATTAAGGTCTCAGAGAATTCGCCTTGCGAGATTTGCAAGAATTACCAAGCGGAAGAAGAAAAGCCATTCAGGATCATTCCAATACCTTAGGTCAGTATAGCATCTATGTTCAGGTAGCGGAAGCAACAACGCTAACGACAATCATTCAAGGTATCACCTATTCACGCAGTTCTGTTTGCAGAGAGTAAATGCAATTCGACCTTCTATTTGCTGTACGAGCAGTGCACCACGCAGGCGTACAAACATTCACGCATGCTTAGGACGTCGCGAGCTGGTGAGGGAGTAGAGTTGAAATGGTACTGCGTGGGGCAACAAGCAGGCCACCGTGGTTTAGATGGCAGGAGATGGAATAGTTTCCAAGAAGCAGCTACGAACTGATGTCAAGGATTTGGGTTAAGACTCTGGCCTCGACACAAAGACTGCTTGTTAATGACTTGCAGGCGAACTATAATTCCATCTATTGCGCCGGGAATGTTACAAACATTAATTGTATCCGATTTCCTTACTCCCAAAAACCAAAACCCGAACCCAAGGCAATGAGAATCGATTCTCCAGTCTTTCCTGTGCCACTCGCACGTCGATCATTCGGGCCACTTCTAGCTCTGACTCCTCTGCCTCTTGCGCAGCACTTTTACGCTTGCGCCCGCGTTTTTCCCCCTAGACGACCTCTTTCGCTGCACGCGCCACTTCTGGCTCTGGCTCTGGCTCTGGCTCCTCTTGCACAGTACCTCTTTCGCAGCACGCGCTACTTCTGGCTCAGAGGCAGGCCCGAGGACTGTTACCAGACTACAACTGGCTACGAGTTCACGTATGAGTCCGAGAGGGAAGATGAGGGAAGACAACGGGAATACTTTGGTTATGCTATACTACAGAGGAGGCGGGTTAGAGGGAGGAAGAATGATAAAGGGCTGGGGGATTCACTGCATCCTACCCTTGGTTGATTATGTGTTCACTAAGTTTTTGGTGGTAGGGGGGAAGAAGGGCGTAGTCGCTATATAGTCGGTGGAGTTGTCGGGATAAGGGATAGGATTCGGGTCAACCTGAAACCGGTTATCAGACAGTCGATATTCATTGCACCGCACACCTAACTTATCTCCAAGAGCCTAAGAAATCTGCCCCTCAGTGCTCCTTTGATAATCCATCAACCGCCTCAAATTATTTTCGCTCTCGCTCTCCTTACTCCAAACCGGCATCCCAATCTTCTCCTCCAAATACTTCGGCCATCCCTTCCCAAACAGCCCAACAAGCTCCATCTTCCCAGAGACCTTCAGCTTCCCCAGAGCCTTTACAAAATTCACATCCCTTCCGGCTCCAAAATGGAAACCTTCTTCATAGCAATCAAGAAACACATATACGTATTCCAGATCAGTTGCTTCATCGGCGAGTTTGTTTAGAAGTTTGCACCATTCAGGACCAGAGCTGTACCCATTTGCTTTGTCGCCCAACCACCCGGCTCCAGTTTTCTCGTACACGGCGTGAGGGCAAATTCGGAGGGACCTGAGATCGGAGGTTTTTTGAGGGCCCAAATTTTGTAGAAAAGCCAGAAACTGGGTGGCATTGCCTACAAGCCAATGGGCACTTTGAATCTCGTTCGATGGAAGCAGATGGGAGGCGCTGGCAAGAAACTGGAGTTTTCGGGACATGGTTTCGTTGCTTTGGACGTTTAGTGTAGAGGAAATAAATTTGGGAGATTCGGGGTATTTGTAGAGGAATGGTAACTTAGGAGACTTCCTCTGTTTATATAGAACCCTTGTTCCCTGAATCATCCACCAGACTCACGGAGTTCAGATGATTCACCTCGTGATCAATCACGTGATCACAGCTCCTCTGTGCAGGGTCGAATCCCAGCGGGTCCGTCCGACTGCCGAGCCTCAGGGCTACACTCCCAGCACCACTCGAGACGCCATTTTCGCCTGTGTCCGACCCCAATATCAGCTACAATCCTAACGTATTTATCAAAGCATACAAGATGGCATGTATAGAGATGGAGGAGTGTATTCTTAATACACCTTTCCACGAATTTGCAACATCGTAAGTGTTCTAGGTTTACCAGCCGCCAATTTACTAAATATGACGGCAGGTTTCTTCCCCTCTACGCTGGACCCGAAATTAAGATCCGTATTGGATCTGCCAGTCACGAATATACACTTCCGAAAGACCTCCTTTGTACACAAGTACCATATTTCAAAGGAATGTTCAAAAAAGAACAATTCAAGGAGGGTATCGAGCTGTCTGCTACACTACCAGAGGAAGACGGAGTAGTTTCCCCGCGAAGCTTCGAAATGCTATTGCAGTGGGTGTTCCATAAGCGTATCGTCCTCGGCGACCTTCCTCCCACGGAAGCAATTGATGCAATAATCGAATTTGCAAGACTCGCAGATATGTACAATATCGTGGGATTAGAGTCGTCCATGGCGAACAACCTCAGACAGATCATCCTTACCGACAAAACCATCCAAAACAGCGTCTTTGCAAAGCCACCAGATCAAAACACATACTACCTTACATCCGAGCACATTCGTGCAGGCGTGCTTTTACCAGAAGGACATGCCGTGCGCAAAGTGCTTGCATCAGCGGCAGTCAAAGGATATCTTCTTCGTGACCGCCGTCAATTTTTCCAGGATATTCAAAGCCTGCCGGATTTTGCGGTCGACGTCCTCGGAGAGGTGGGACTTGCTCTACAAAGTCTTGAAACAGAGAAGCGTGGTATGTCATTTGTAGATCCATTTGGTGGGCGTAGGATAAACCTGGCGGGGTAAAATTTGGAGATGAATAAAGCCGAGCCTTGCCGGGGTTGCAGTGGGAAGACATGAGACCATCTCATTGTTGACTAATGTCACAACACTTGATTCTACCTTGTTAGGCACACGGGATGCACATTGTACGAAGGTCTGGTTTCAATCACTCTTTGGCGCAAGTAAGGGTTCCACGAGTGGCGTAAGCACAAGTCTGAGATTGACAAGAAATGACAGGCGATCTTTTCCGTGGGTGACGGACTATGCATTACTCTAGCTCCGCCTTTGAAGAACTGGCCTTATAGGACACATCATCCATCGTAGCCTTCTTCATTGCCCTCTGCTCCTCTTCTTCAGATATGCCCTCCAGAACTGGGTCAAGTTCCTCTGGTGGTGTGCTGACTCCGCGCCGTTTCTTCGCCCATGGTGTGGAGTTCCTGACTAGCCCTTCCCCTAGCTTCACTCTCCTCGCTTTTGTTTCAGCACGCTCGAGGAGCGAGAATAATGTTTCTGCCGAGATGTGTGTGCTTTGAGAAAGGTCGGAGAATTTCTCAGCGAAAGCCTCAGTGGCAAAGTCTTGGAGTTGCAGCTGCAGGCTGGCTTGGGAATCGGGAACAAGCCGTCCTTCTTCATCGCGGAAGAGCTAGGAGTATTAGAAAGCATATGGCTTTCTCAAGCGTTGGCGAGCATACCTGGTCTGAAACTGTCTGCACAACAGACAATTCTTCCTCTCCCGCAGCATCATCCACTCCAATATGTGGACGCCAAGCCTTCTTTTCATCTAGTCAGACTGTTTAGGATATTGTTATCTCAACCGCGGTACAACGTAGAAGTTGACGGAATGGGACTGTAACAGCCTACAGGACCTTCGTGTGGGCTGGTATGTGACCAGACAATCATCTTTATACGACTGGGCCTGAAGGGCAGCCTGGCCTTCGGGCTTGCGTAGGAGACTACTTGGAACAAGGTTCGCGCCAAGCAGGTACGTTCCGTACCGTACTTGTATGTTCGATCATCATGTAAGTTAGCGGATTTGGAAGCTTCCCTGTTAACCGAGGTTGATGATCGTGGAGAAAGCGGCGGTGCTGGACGGTGGCGACAGTGGCTAAGACGTTGTGGCTGATGGCACCACTTCCTAACCACCTATCGAGAGGTGTGGATATACCCGGACACATCCTGGGGCGCAGGCTCTTGGTGAAACACACGCTTGTCCTGCGTGCCACAGCCGCTCCGCCAAAAATAGCAACCCCGTTCGGATCTCAAATAGTAGCCCTTTCTCAGATAGTAGCCCACTAAACCTATCACCCACAAGCACTACATCATGGAGCCGTCCTTGGGCCAAAGTATAGTTGATGCGTTAATCACAACACTCACCGCGTATCTCTAAAGTAACTATTAGAGGGTGCCAAAGGGAGCCGAGAAGGCCTTGGCGGGAATCTCTGAGCTGAAAGAAACCACCACAGAACGAATCCTCTTCGACCATGGCGGAAAGTAAGCCTAGTTAGTATTTTATTACGTGACAAAGTTCTCCCGAAAGGCTTCTAAACGTACTACTATCGATTCCTTCCATAGACTATCCGTTAAAAGCTAGAAAGGAGTCGCGAGAAGAGTAGGCCACTCTCCGAAACACCCTTCTATCGCTACCGTTATCGATAAATTATCTAAAAGGCGCCCCCGTAAGTTACCTAATTAATACTACTTTATTTCTAACCATGGATTCCTAATAGATCGCCGGAATCCCTAAAATCTTACTAACCCTATAGTATCCTCGGTTTCTTTTAGCTATACGACACCTCCGCCTATTCTAAACGAGACTTAAATCATCCCTATAATAATCCTCTAACACTCCTCGAGTAATAACAGTTAGGTGGATTTAAGGATTACTATAGTATCTTTAGTTTATTTATCTAGCTACGCGACACCTCCGCCTACTCTAAACGAGACTTAAATTATCTCTATAGTAATCCTCTAATCCTCCTTAAGTAACGATACTTAGCGGATCGAGTTATACGACTACTTATAAGAAGGGATCGCGGAAGTTTTAAACAAAGATATATACGATACTATTAGAAGGGACACCGTTTAGTATAGTAGGATCACTCTCTTAAAAGGTGCGGTAATAATATCCTTTTCTAGGTTTAGATCTAGGGATTATATTATAACCTTAAGTATACTAGAGAGTAAAGTAGAACATCTTATAAAATCTTTATTTGTATATTACGTCGGGACTCTTATCTTTCCTAGCGGGGCTAGAGCCTTATTATACCTCGCGATTATTCTAAAAGGTGTTAAAGCCGACGTTATTATATATGTCTTTAGCTCTAAAATCTATATAGTAATAATAATAAGCTCTATACGAGCGGAGGATTTAGTGAACGAAATCGAAATACTATAGGGTGTGTTAATAATACTATCTGTCGGTTATAGTAGCCTAGTAGCTATAGAATTAACTTTAGAAGTATTTTACGCTATTAAGATAGTAAAGAAGATATTCTTATAAAAGTATAATCTATATATTTCCTAGGTCGAAGTAACCTTCCCTTTACTTTTTCTCTCTTACTTAGCCTCTAGTAAAGTATATACCGACGCCTTCCTTAATAATTACTTTTCTCTCTTATTTAATATAATCCTTCTTCGTACTATTCTCGTAAGAGGTAACACTACATCCTATCTAATATACTTACTAACCACGACCGTCGACTAGCTTAGGTCTAGAAATCTTATTAGTGTCTATAAATTTAATATCTATATTAAGTAGCGCTTAAGGCCTAAAAGACTAATACTCTATTAGCCGAGCTATAATAGAAGATGTCGTTAGCTTACTATTAAGAAGTAGTAGGATCGTCCTAAGTATACTATACGATAATATTAAGTTTAAGAGATAGATAGAATTATTTTATACTTTATAGGTAATTATTATAGTTCTAATATAATATTAGTAGCCGTATAATAGAAGGATATAGTAGATCTTATACTTGTCTAGAAAGTTTATAAAGAGTTAATATATAGGCTAGAAGGGTAGAGGGGTAGAAGAACGTCGCTATCGACCTTATAGGCTATAGTAGAAAGAGCGTACTTACTAGTACTAGGTGTAGACGAATAAGGTCTATCGAATCTCAACTAAGCTAGTTAGGTAGAAATAATCTATATACTATAGTAATAGTATCTTTTATTATAAGGCTCTAGTTCTAGATTTTTAGAGGAATAATATATTTACTAAACTCGAAGATAGTAGAGCTCTCTACTATGTGATTTACTTAGTAAGTCTATTATATAATTACTAAGTAGCTAGTACCCCTATATTTAGGCTCTAGTACCTCCTCTTAGGCTGTAAATAATAGTTTAGAGTATAAAGAAATAAAGAATTTTAATTATATAAGATGTTATATTTCTAATCTTATTATCTTCTCTTTATATATAGACTAATAAGTATTCTAAAGTATAAGATATAAAATAAGATATCTTAGAAACCGAGTTACTAGGTAGTATAATTTTAATTTAAGAAAACACTCTCTATTATTATAATAAGAGTATCTCTAAGATCCTAACGCCGTCTCTCTTACTATAAACGCTTTACTCTACCGCCTAGTAGCTAGATCGAATAACTTATTACTACTAGAAGGTTATATCTTATAATTTTAAAGACATTTCTCTATATCTAAGACTAAGTTATTACGTAAACTATAAACCTAAAAATACTAATATATTCTAATAAATTTAAGTATAACTATATTATATACGGTCTAGAATACGTCGAAAATAAAGCGTCCTCTACCTAACCCCTCTAGCGCGTTCGAGTCTTCGAGGTTCGTTTATAGATCGTACTAGTTACCTCTCTTATATCGAGCTATAGTAGTATAATTCTTATTCTAGAGGATAAGCTTATCTATTATAAAAGATACGTTTTTATCTCTTATTACTACCTTTATATAACTAAAGAAGTTATAGAGAATCTACTCTAAGGAGTCGAGATCGAAAATATAACAACCTATTAGGTCTCTAGAGTATAGGATCTATGGATTTAGAATCTAGCTATTAGGGTAGCTATCTATAGAGACTAACCTTCTTTATCTCTTTATACTTCTATCGAGAAAGCTACTTAATATAAGTAGAGATACTTTTTAATACGATTAATAATAAATTAATAGCCGCGATATTACTACTATCGAGATAAGCTAACTATTATCGAAGTGTGACCTAGAAAAAGATAGAGAAGATAGTATTATAAATAACCTTAGTAATATCGTCTAGCTTTCTCGAGAGGTCTAGAGGACTTTATATTCATATAGTTCTTTACCTCTCTTATACTAGATCGAGTATCCTTAAAAGCTTCTCTACCTTCTCTTCCTCTAACAACTAGACGATATCTTATATACTAGGGACTTTATAAAGAGATACTAAGAAAGAGTCTAGGTATAAATCCTACCGCCTTAATAATACGTTATAGAGAATATTTTAGTCTTTAAATAAGTATAACTAGTAGATATATTAGATTATATCTAGATTATCTATAGTTCTAAGTAACTTCTAAACCTTCTCTTCTAGAGTTAAAATAGTTCTAGCGCTACGCTTAAGTCTAGTATTCTATTTCTATTAGAGAAAACTAAGTTAGTTATAAATTTCTTAATAGTATAGAAAGATTTACTAACTTAACCACGTGTGTAGTTAAGATTCCTTAGTATGTTTTAGTAACTTCGTTAGTAGGAGAAGGTAGCGAAGTTAGAGGCATCCTAGATAGGTCTTAGCTTAACTTAAAAAGATAGTAAGACAACTAAATAGAGACGAAGGTAAACGATTATTAAGAAGAATAAAGACATACATATATATACGACACCGAAAATAGAGAGAAGGCTTATATAAATCGAATAGTCTTAACTTTAATTAGAGCTATATTAAGACGAAGCGTTAGTAAGATAGTAGCCCCTAGATAGTAGCCTCTAGATAGTAGCCCCTAGGTAGTAGCCCTATAGATAATAGCCCCTAAGAATAGTAGTCTAATACCTAAAGAACTAGCCTATTAGATTAAATATTACTAAAGATAGAAGGTATATCTCTTAGAAATCCTATTATATCCGATAACTTTATATAGATATCTATAACATTCTAAACCTAATAATATATATATAGAGTATCGTTCTATTTAGTTCTTATATAGTATACGATATAGTCTCGCTTCGTAGAGAGGTAATTTATAGTCGCGGTAGGTACTTATAAATACTATTTAGTCTACCTTTATTAGTAACTAAGTAGCTTCGCGTTCCTATAGTAATTAATATAAATAAGTTCACGATAATATTCTTAACTAGTTACTATCTAATTATACCCTTCGTATTTATTTTAAGATATAATATATTATTTTATAGAGTAATATAAAGAAAAAGTAATAGTAAAGGAAGAATACTCTCTTTATAAAACTAGGAACGTATTTCTAGCTAGTTAAGACGAAAGTCGAAACGTCTATCTTATCTCCTAACCCTCCTCTACTATAATCTCCTCTTTCTACTTCTTATTCCCGGGTATATCTACCTCTTTCTTATTATCGTCTAGTATAGTCCTCTAATTTTTATAGCCTCTTATTAAGTTACTATAAAAGGTAGCTACTTTAGACTAGTATATCTTACGCTCTACTCTTTCGAGAAAACTCTAAGTCGTTAACTACTTTACCTTCTTATAACCTAACTCCTTCGCTTCTCTTATAGTAGACTTAAGAGGATTATAGCCGGGTTCGATAACATAATTAGAGACCTCCTTTCGAAGCTTCTACGTTAACGTTAGTAAATAAGACTTACACATAAGAAGCTCCTAGGATTTATCTAGTAACTCCTCTAAGATAGAAACTTTATTAAGGTTCCTAAGCTTATTAAGATTTTATATATACTATTTAAGGTCAGACACTCTTACGAGAGTATATAAACTAAAGTTATATTTATCTAGTTAAATTCGTTCTAATTTTAGGTTACTTATAATTCTA
The DNA here is from genome assembly GCA_019669835.1 of Amylocarpus encephaloides. Classification (NCBI taxonomy): domain Eukaryota; kingdom Fungi; phylum Ascomycota; class Leotiomycetes; order Helotiales; genus Amylocarpus; species Amylocarpus encephaloides. The sequence continues at coordinate 43,248 of MU251515.1, forward strand.
GCTATCTAGGGACAAATAGAAGAATCCCCCTCTAATAGTATAACTACTTTCTTTAACTAGGTTATTAAAAGATTAAAGATAACGCGAGGATTAGTATAGACCTAAAGACCTCTTTTAAGCTTATTATCTTTTACTATCGTATTAAGTACTATATATATAAGCGTGTTAATCTACTTTTATATTACCTTCTCGAAACCTACTATACCTATATCTTCTTTACTAGGTTTAGTAAAGTACGAAAAGTAATAAGTACTAAGATTTAATTCTAATATTAAAATATATAACCTAAGTATAATTAACACCTAAGAACCGTCTAGTAGACTAATTATAGTAAGGATTTTATCGTTTAGTAGAATATTAAGTAAAAACACCTAGACTAGCTTATATAGTTCTAATCGAAAAATATTAGAATGAAAAGTAACTAGTTCTTTCTCTTATACCTTAGGCGGAACTCGATTCTTATCCTTAGTTATCGCTTCTAACTTCTATTCTATTTTATTATCGAGTTTAGCTATCTCCTCCTCTTTAGTACGTCTAGCTAGCGTTACTATTTCTATTAACTCTATAAACTTTAGAGTACTTCTATAATTCATACTATTCTTTACTCTATACGTCTAATAATAATCGAAAATTAAGTTGAACGGGTCTTAGGCGGGCGGTCGTATATTAAGTATTATAGTAAGAAACTAGCCTATTTTCTTACTATCGGTAATAGTCTAAAAGATTCTTAAAACTAAAAGAACTATACGTTTAAAGACTGTTTACTTATTTCTAAGATCTTCGAGATTTAAAATTATATTAAAATCTACTTAGTATAAACTATAGATAGACTAGCTAGTATTCGTATTAGAATATAATAGTCGATAATAATATAGTAAGGCCCCTAGAGTTAATATAAGCTACTCTATTAACTTAAGGTATTAAATATTATCGATAAGTTATTAATATAGTATCTATAAATCGTGTGAGATAACCTATATACCTAGGACCTAATTAGTCGTCGACTTAATTAAGCTTAAATAAAGGACTATAAGAATATTATTTCTTAGTATCTAGAGGGAAGGATAATTATAGTAGAAATACACTCTGTCTCCTATTAGTATTATTCTTTATATTCTAGGAAATAGTTATATTTATACTTAGATTATCGTTATTTATTTAAAACTAAGTCTAGCTTAAACTACTAATAGAATGTTCTAGAATAATATTAGAACTACTTAAGTATATAGCGTAGAAGATTATACTTAGTATCTATTTAGAAACCTAACTAGAACGCTAGCTATTATTTACGTACTTAGTTTCTCTAGCGTAAGAACTGTTTTATTAGAGAAGAGAGTAAACTTTAAGAGTATATTAAGTATCTTTAATATATTAAAGTCTCTAAAAGGCTTTAACATTTTAATACCGATAATAGAACTAATTATATTAGTATTCTTAATAGCTATATAATATAGATCGGCTTTATATTATCGTTTATCTTACTTTATACTATAAAATTCGAACTAGTATTAGAAAATTAATAATACGTAAAACTTAGTAGTAAGTTAAGTATCTCTTATATCTATAAAATTAGTACTACTTCTCCTAGAGTAGGTAGATAACTCTTAGTAGAGTTTCTAAAACACTTAGGATAGGCCTACTTTATTCTTTCTAAGAAGAGTACGAACGACTAGCGTGTTATAGTTATTATAGTAGCCTAGAATAAATATTATAAGGCCTTAGCCGAATCTACTCTAGATCTAAATATTAGATCTCTAAGGACAGTTAGTGTTTTTCTAGAAAGAAGAATAGGAATGTGTTTACTAGGTCGCGCTATAGAATTTCCTACTTAATCTATAATTGTTATCGTCTAAGGGCGGAATTTTAATAAGTTAACTCGAGTCCTTAGAGACATCTAAGAGAAATTACACGAATAGCGTCTTCGACAAAACGAGTATTAGTATTTTATACTATCGTATATTTACCTTATACTAGCTCTTTACTATCTACTACGTTATTAATATATTAAAAGATAAAGCTATAGGAGGAGAGTTATAGAATATATAATAGATCGACTATAACTCGATACTTCTTACTACTTCTACTAATAACGTATATTTCTAGTACTAAGAGTATTTAACGCTAGCTAGAAAGGATCGGCTCGATCTAATTCGTTAGTATAACATAAAACCTTTATAGTCTATTACTTAAACATATATTATAAAGCTCGTCTACGTCGAATAGAAGTCGCTAAGAGGTCTAGGAATGTTAGCTATAAGTTCTTATTAAAGTTTATATAAAGAATTACCTTCTCGACTACGACTACGACTACTATTAGTCTATTAATCGAGATAATAACCGTAGAGATAGTAGTAGATAAGATAAATAGGTTAGAATTAAGTACTAGTATCTCGAACGCTCTATTACATACTATAGATATTTAGGTAAATAATATAAACTCCTAGTAGGTAAGAGGCGGTCTCTTAAACAAAAAACGAGATAAACGCTCGTTCTTAGAAAAGTCTAGTCGTTTATGTAGTTAACTAGAAGGGCTACTATCTAGAGGACTATTATCTAAGAGACTACTATTTAAGGCTAGTATCTTATATACGTCTTACTTTAACCTTACTCTAATTCGAGTACGAATTAAAACTATAAACCTTACTCTATACTCTATATTATTCTTATATATATAGGAAACCCTAGACGGCCTAGGGAGTACGAAATATATATAGAGTAAGCTACGAATCTATAATAAATTAAGGATAGATAAGTTGTACTTAGTAAGCTATAGGATACTTATAGCTATTACTACTCTTATAAGCTAGAGGTATAATATACTAACCGGTTCTTATAAGCCTCTTAAAGTCGTTTACTATTACGTATATATATATTTCGATAACTAATTATAGTATCGATAGTTATAAGACTCTTAAAAACTATATTATCTAAATAGATAGTAATAAATACTTAAAGAAATATATATTATCTATATATTTTTATCTACTCTCTAGATCTAAATTTAGATCTATAACTAAGATAACTAGTTCTCTAGTAAGCGGAGTTATAAGTAACTAACTAGCGCTAAATAAGTAGTAAAAGCTAAGAGAAAAGTTACTACTATTAAAGACGGGGCTCTCTAAAAAGGTTAGAAAAATTAAGAAACTTTATAATCTACTAGTTATCTAATATAAATAGAAGCTATCTATTAAAATCAAAGCTACGAAGCTAGTTGTTTAAGTATCTTATACTATTAAATATTATAACTTTTCTTCTAAAATACTAAAACCTTAGAAACCTACTACTATTTAGAAGAGAGAGAATATAGGAGGAAATAGGTAACAACTATAATTAGCTACCGAAGCGGCTAGACTAGAGATAGAATAATAATCTAAACTACTATAAGTAGATTATAACTTAGACGGGCTAATAGTAGACACTTAGTAAAGCTTATCTATATTAGATGAAATTCGCTAAGAGGTCTAGGATTATTAGTCGTAGGTTCTTATTAAAGTTTATATAAAGTATTACCTTCTTAACTACGACTACGACTAATATTAGTCTATTTATTAGAGTTATAACTATAGAGATAGTAGTAGATAGAAAGAGGGAGGGGATAGGTTAGAATTAAGTACTAGTATCTTAAACGTCTTATTCTCTATTAATATATTAGAAAGAATCTTAACTAGTTAAAGATATAGCTTAAATCCTTACCTAAGATCTCTATATAGCTAAATAGTAGAATTTACTCTAAATTCTAATTCTACTACTAACCTAGTATCTAGACCTAAATACTTTACTAATAATAATCCTCTACGATATAAGAGAGAACACCTTCTTTCTTAATATTCTTAGTTATAATAAATTAATAGTATAAAATTACTTTAGCTTAGTTAAAGAATACTACGTAGTATTTACCTAAAGTTAGATCTCTAGAAATATATAAGTACTATAGATCGTTTTAAATACTTAAATTATAACTTTAACGAGATAAAGAGTTATATAAGAATAGTTATAGCCGAATAAGATAAGAAGTTATTTACCGCTTATAGATACTTAGAAAGAAGCTTAAGAGTGTTTAGATTTTCTTCTCTAAGCTCGATACTAGTAACTACGAGATTTATAATATTACTCGTCTTAGGAAGATTATAGCGCTTATTACGTAGCCTCTATCTTTATTATTTCTATTAAGATTAGTCCTAGCTAGGGCGTAAATTATAGACATATTTATATTAATATATAAAAATTTGTTTATTTTATGTAAGCGATACTAAAATAGACTTAATATCTTATTACTAAGAATACTACTCTAAGAAAGTAGTAAGAAAAACTATAATTATCTCTAGTATCTTATAACTATAGTAGTATCTAAAATTACCTTATAACTAGTCGATCGTATAGTTACTAATATAGTATATATAGAACTAACCGAATTTATTAACTTACGTAACCTAGACGTTATAGATAAACGACTGAATATAGTTCTAAATTTCAATAAGTATCTAAAGCTACTCGAACTTTAGAAGACAACTATAGTAGTAAGAGACTTTCTTAATATAGGTAGCGTATAAAAATAGAGCTCTTAGTAACTTCTATATAAGTTTTATTTAGCTAACGATATTATAGAATATAGGTGAGAAGCTTACTACTAATTTCCTCTAGATCTAAGAAGCTAAACTCGAAAGATTATTTCTCGTACTTTACTATACTCGGTAGAGTAGATAAATAAACACTAGGTTAGAGAAAGTTATAATTTTTCTTACCTTTAGCTCTTTGTCCCTAGTAAACGAGTTACCGAAGTTTATAGGTTATTAGAGTAAAGACTTAGAGAGTAGTAATACGCTTTTAGTTAAAAGTAATCTATCGTAAATACTTAATAATAATAGTAGTAGTAGCTTTACTCTTATATTAGATTAGACTACTTAACGTACCTAAGAGAGGCTCTGATTTAAATAGTACTAGTATAAAGGGCTCTAGCTAGAAGGGTATTAGTATAAAAGTACAAACGTCGTAATTCTCTTAATCTTCTACGCTAAGGTTAGAAAGTATAGGATCTCCTAGATTAACTTATTTCGATTAGCCTAGTTCTTAAACGATAGTATAAGATTTTACCTTCGTATTATATACTATTACTTTCCTCTATCTTAGGTATTATTTCTATTTCGTTCTATAGGGCTATATCGCTACCTTCTATTACTCTCTAGTTTATTATATAGTATACGCTCCGAGGCGCTTCTTCTACGTCTTAATCTTACCTCCTGAGATTATTTATCGTACGTCTAAAACTTCCCTAGTTCGTAGTACTAGTAGATACTACTAAGAGCGAGTGTCCTCTACTATATAAGTATAGAGTATGTTCGTTACTAGCTAGGGTTAAAGTACTAGAGTTATAATTATAAGACATGTCTTATAGATAAACTATAACATCCTCTATATCCTTCGCCTACGTAGCTAGAGTTCCTAGACTAAGGTACTAATTAGTCTAATATATACTAGTACTAACCTCGAACGATTCTATTTAATATACTTACTCTAATCTACGTAGTATAGCTAGCGAACTAGTAGAGGATAAAGTTGTTCTTAACTAGACCCTAGAATTTATAGGATACGTTTTCTGTTTCTTCGACTTCTAAGATAGACTTTATAGTAATCGAGGAGAATACACTATCCGCTTCGTCGATTTTTAAGATGAGAGCGAGAGTACTTAAGACGAACTATATATTTACTATATAAGATATCTCTTAAGAAGGCTTCTTTAAATACTTACTCTAAGGCTCGTAATAGAGTTTTTCTTTACTAGTTCCTCTTAGCCGCTACTAATAAGAAGAGAGATAAAAGTCGCGAAAGTCTTATTACCTAGTAGTAACTTTTACTCTAGTCTATAGATTAGTTAGATTAAGATTAAGAGTAGAGAAAGGATTATTCTTACGTAAACCTACTAATACTTAAAGAGAGAATTAGAAGGATTCTATTACTAAACTTCTCTATTAGCTTATTATACCTTCGGCCTACCTCTACTCGTTCCTATAGTATAAAGATTATTAAATTATTAGTATTAGTCTTAACGCCTACGATCTTATAGTCTAGATCTTTATAGTTATAATCGAAACCTCTTTCTAGATATCGCTTTATAAAGTAGTCGAACTAAAATAGATTAAGGTACCTACTTTATAAATAAGATTTATAGTTCTCTAATTATTATTTAATAGTTATATCGTAGATAAAACGTAATAGACGATAGAAAGTCTCTTTTAGTATAAAGGTAGAAGACGTTAATTTCTAAAAAGATAGTATATCTTTACTCTAAGAATTATACTTAGTAAATAGTTCCTCCTTCTTTAGTAGAGGGTCCTTAATAGAAAGTACCTATAGTAGGCTTAACTTTTCCTAGAGGAACTTTGTTTAGAAATAGAGTTTAATTCCTAGGTACTACTTAATATTTAGCGGGACCGTAAGACTATTAGAATTAAATATCTTAACGTACCTACTTATATAAGTCGTTAAAAGCTAGTAATCTAGTCTCGGGCTCTAGTATATAAAGTATATTAATAATAGAGCTTATACTTAGATCGTTCTCTATAGTATATAGTAGAACTTTTATATTAAAAAATAAGTTAACGTTAGTCTTTTTAAACTAAACTAAATAAATCGTCTACGCGTAGACGATTAATTAGGTATAGCTTACTTAGCGCTTCGTTTCTCTTAAAATAGAAACTCTACTATAACTAGACCTACTCGATCGTAATACTTTATCTCGTTTTATTTTTAAAGTCTAATAGAGGTCTTAATAAAAGTTTTCCCCCCCTTCGTCCTCTTCTATAGTACGTGGTTAATACTAGCCTATTCTCTATTTAAGACTACTTCGTTCTTAGTCTTAAATATATACTTCCTCCTTAAGCGTAAGGATCTAGTATAATATATAAGAAGAGGCTACTAAACGAGATAAACCTACTTACATTTCTTATTACTATACTATCTACCTTCTCTTCTATTATATCGGTTTACTTCTTACTAGAGGTAACGAGATAAATTATAGACGCTCTCTCTTTTACCTTTTATTAACTAGGTTTATTTACCTAGTATAGAGTGAATATATTTCTCTTTCTAACGATTAGGGTTTTTCTGCCCGACTTCTACTTTAGTCTTACTATCGTAATCGTAGTAGTTATAATATTCCGGTGTTTATCTAAGTCTTTTATACTAATAAACGTTCTCGTCTTTTATAACTATCTTATTTCTTAGCTACCGCTACTATATATATTCTAGTATCCTCTCTTACGTTTTAAATAGACTCTATTTCTCTCTCTATTACTATCTACCTCTCTACGATCGTAGTTATTAGTATAATAATTAAGATTAGTAGCTATTTCTTATAGTCGTAGATTAAATTATAGCTACTCTTAATAAGCTATATCTCTCTTAGATCCTCGACTAGTCTATTAGATATAACTTCCGCTAGGGTTTATAGTACGTAGAGTTCTTAATACTCTTTTATACTTAAGCTAACGTATATACTAGGTAATAAAACTCTCTATATTATATATCTTAATATTCTATAATTTTACTATATCTTACTAGAAATTTTCGAAGTATTTATAATAGCTAGAATTGTGTTAGTCGCTACTAACGTATATTAGACTAAATTTCTATAGTATTTACTTAATCGAAATAAATATACGTAAACTTAACTAGTCTACTAAGACATAGTAATCTATTCTTCTCTTCTTACTATTAGGCTTTATATTTAGTAAGTTTATAGAATAAGCGTTAATCTTTAACTAATTACGTTAGGTTTCTATTATAGAATACTTAGGCTTCGAACATTTTTATCGTATTACTATTTATAACCTCTACTATATACTTCGGGTTATCGGTTATATATTTTTATCTTTCTAATATTAGTTCTAAGTTATAGTTACTCTTTCTTATAAATAGTACCCTTTGTCTTCTAGTATTTATTTCTACTTATATATTACTATCTATAGTCTAGTTAAAACCTAAAGCTTTAGTTACTACTATTTAGGTGAGAATACTAATACTATAAACTAGCGGCTTTACTAACATCCTATATAGGCTATATCTACCTTATCGAACGTAATCGCTATTCGATTCCTCTTATACCTACTATATAAAAGAGTTAGACATTTACTAGACTCTAGAGTAACTTCTAAGAGTAGAGTAGGTCGACCTTTAAGACAGGACTTCTCGACTAAGTTAGTACTATCCCCGGCTATAGATGTCTAGCCTTCTAGAAAGAGGTTTCATTAATTTATAATTTATATATATTCGATATAAAATAATATTTTTTAATATACTATAATTTTATATTATTTAGAAAGGTACTAAAGTTATCTATAATAGAATCTTCGCTGTCTTCGTTAGAGGGGCTTAATAGTTTTAGGGGGGTAGGGGGGGGGGGGGGGGGGGGGGGGGGTTAAATAAAAAAAAAAAAACCCAACGACACAAAACATAAAAAACCGTATAAAAAAAAATTAATAACCCATATTATTAGCCGTACTTATTTATTATA
>MU251515.1:51766-77549 GCA_019669835.1 Amylocarpus encephaloides
TCGACAACCCCCCCCCCCCCCCCCCCCCCCCCCCCCCCCCCCCCCCCCCCCCCCCCCCCCCCCCCCCCCCCCCCCCCCCCCCCCCCCCCCCCCCCCCTTCTAGAATAATAAACGTCCGCCTCGACTCTCTAGCTAATAATCCGTATATAGCTATCTTAATTACCGCTAGTATTAGCCGTACTTAGTTAGTATTAAAAACTAGCGTATTAGTACTAGGTCGGCCTAGTAATAGACCTTATAGGTTATTCTACTCTTCTATCGTATTTATATATACGTCTATCGTAACTCTATTACCTTAGGATATTAATTAAGAAATAGATAGTATTTTCCTCTTATATATTATTATCTTTACCTATTACCTCGTTTATATATACTTACATTCCCTAGATTTAATCTACACTCTCGGTTATTTAGAAGTAGTTTCGCTTCTTACCTTTATAAGCCCTTAATCTTTCTTATCTAAAAGGTAAGAGAGACTTTAAACCGCCTATAAATAACCTTAAGCCCTTTTAGAGAGAACGACTAAACTATAGCTTCTTAACTCGTACCTACCTATATTAGACTTATCGGTACTATATAAGACGCTCTTCTTCTCTTTAAAGCTTATCTCGCTAGTATACTTTCTAGAGCACATAGATTAATAGAGTCTAACGTTATAGTTAGAAGATAGTAATTAATTTTCTTTTATATTACTACGTAAATTTTAAGGCTTATAATAGTATAAATATATTAGAACATCTTTAAACTAATAATATATTATTAGTAGAGTCTAGTCCTATAGCTTAAATACTACTAGACCTACGTTATTAATTATTTACGACTACTAATATCTAGCGTTTCTAGGATTTATATACGACGTAAAGTGAATCTCTATAGGACTATACTATAGCTAAAAACGAGAGGGAGTAGTAGCTTAAGATCGACGATTCTTTGAGACAGCTCGTTACACGCTATAGATAGTTAGATAAAAATGTAAACTCCTACTAATTTAAGTAAAGGGCGAGTCTCTTATACAAAAAACGAGGTAACCGCTCGTTCTTAGAAAGGCCTAGTCGTTTATATAGTTAACTAGAAGGGCTACTATCTAGAGGACTATTCTTCGAGAGGCTACTATCCGGGAAGGCTACTGTCCTTAGCGGCTAGTATCTTACTTACGTCTCGCTTTAATCCTACCCTAATTCGAGTACGAACTAAAACCATAAACCTTGATTTATATCTCATATAGTCTCATATATACAGGAAACCTCACACGGCCTAGGGAGCACGGAATCTATATAGATATTAGATATAGTACATAGATATTATCAGAGTTGACTAGAAGTGACAGGAGGTAATAAGGCCTCAGGGTAACTGAGACCCTACTAGAAAAGCAATATTTATAGTTCTGTTTAAAGTAGTATCGCCTCGAGATCGTGGCCGGCTTATTAGCCCGTAACTGAGACCGTTAGATCTATAAGTCTATAATAGATAGGGATATGATATGAATGTGAGAAACTAGGTGTAAGGCTCCTGTCGCCTAGCACAAAATGAAATTATTGGTATGAGGCACCTTAACGATACCCCTGTGCCCGGGCTGAAGGTATGATGTACTAACTGGCTCGGTTAGCCGACAGGTCATTTCACGTAGACAAAGTCTACCTAAAATGCTAGCTTTCACATCCTTCCTTTTAAATCTTTAGACAACCGTAGTACTAAGCTCATATTACTAGACAGCGATACGATCGTAATCTACTCTAGGATAGATAGGGACTATAGCTAATTTTTCATTTCCTCGAAGTCCCCACGTCGGCCATTTTCCCCTCGAGAATTTCTATCACAGCTGAATGTCGCATCCTCGAGTATCACTCATCTAGATACACCTCCACAACCACCTAGTATCCAGCTGTGGGAAACACCACAACACTCTCTCCTCTCGGCAGTGTCCTCTACTTCAGCCTACCAAAGTGATAACTCCACAACTATATGTACTACTGTCAACGAGCGCTAGCAAGCCGCTGTTAACAACTGTGTAGTTGACACCATCACCAGCTTCAGCGGAGGCAAATGACAGCGAACCAGCCATTCTCTTACCTCCGTCAGTAACACCATCACCTCATTCCTCATCTCAGCTTCCTCAACCCCGATAAGACCCAAACAAACAATCAATCATACTCGGCCATCGATAGTACCATCGGCTTCCTCACCATCGGCTTCCTCACCAACGGTTCCTATACAAAGCGACCTAACCGAGTATTTCAAGAATGTAGTTAGGCCTGAAGAAAGTAAACGAATTGGCTATCTGGTTCGAGCAACTCAAGGCTTCATTACATCGAAGAATTTCGACCTAGGAGTATTCACCTTCGTCCTGGGCCTATGGTCAGGCGGTTTTAGCGGATCTGGCTCAGGGCCGACTAAGCGTCTCAAACGATTAGTACATAGGTATACTAAGATCAAGCACTACTTTACTAACCTCCTATATATCATTTACTTTGCGCATGAGGTCGATCTCGTAGCGCAGTTAGAGCCTCCGAAAGTAGGCAAAGGCAAAGGTCGGAGACGGCAAAGCGAAGCACTCTCGAAGATAGCTGCATCACTTCGCTTGGATGAGAAAGCTATAACGGCCTTAAAGAGGAAGAGTAAGAACTACAGGCTCCTTCTTTAGCAGGGCTCGCCAGGGTCACTTCTTCAAATTAAACCGGATGTATATACACTGTAAGTTAAAAGAATCCCTTCACAAACAGAAATATGCTAATCGACATTCAAGCTAGTAATATCGTCTCAAAGAAGCCGATATACTAATTCTACTCTAATATCGGAAAGAGTGTCTACCAGACCTCGAAAAGCGAGCCCACGAACTCGATCTATTTACTAGCGAAATCCTCATCGCTTGTATGATTCCCTTCGGCTGAAGTTATGACGAGCTCGTAGTAACCTAAAGCGAGCTAACTAAGAGTATACAAGCACACAAGGATCTCCAGGAACTAGCAAAAGGCATAGCCTACTTAACAATCAAAACCCCTTCCATAGAAATGACCAGAGGTCTAGGCGCATCAGCATCAAAGGATAGAAATCAGGGAAAGAGGCAACGTAGTGATTCCGACAATACAGATCGCCAAGTCAAGCAAGCCCGGCTATCGCAGAGTTTCGAGGAACTAGATATGTCGACAATGCCTGAGGAGCAGGACATGTCGATGCTGACAGGGCTCTTGCTAATGCCTAGGGAACCGGATATGTCGATGCTGACAGGGCTCTTACTAATGCCTGGGGAACCGGACATGTCGACACTGACATGGCTCTGGCCACTGCCTAGGGAACCGGATATGTCGATACTAGTGGACCTCTCGAATACGTATGAAAATCAGGCGGACGAAACTCATGGGTGAAAAAAAACGACATGGCCTAATACCTCTGGGTTGAGATGTAAATGAACGTGCTGTCGGCCGGGAGGTATTAAGTGTTCATTATAAACATTAATAGTATGAATGACGTCTTCCCGCGACCATCCGACATCAAGCTTAAATCGCTAGCTAGATAAATGACCGATCCTACGTTTTAATCTATAGACTATACCACCCTCTGAGAGTCATAGTATTAGATTGTAAGATCCCTATATATAACCAAAGGAATCGCTACAGCTAACAACCCTACTAGTATCCGAAAAGATCCTCCGGTTAAAACCTACGGAGTTAGTTATCACTATGATTCAATTCTATTTAGATCGAGGATTACGGCGGTAGAGGAACCTGGCTAGATCTGTGAAAACCTTTAGCTTTAGCGCTACAAATAGTATACTTTACTAACCTTGTCCTAATAACTTCTTTTATACTCGTTTTATACATCTTTACAACTACTAGTAAAGTTAAGTTTAACTAGTTGCTCTTTTATAGAGATCGTTTTGTCGTAAGTATCGTGGGCGGCCTTCTTAACTAAGCGTAGGAAAATGTCTATTAGCTAGGAAGTAATTAAAGGCGCCTCTCTACTAGTAGACATCGTCGGATTACATGTCACGTATAAGAACTCTAAGGTAAACACAGGGTTATAGTAGAAGTATTAGTTATATAGTATAACGTATAAACTAGTTTACGTAGATTAGGTTTTTAAACGTAATAAGTACTATATAGATAGCTAGCTAAAGACTACGTAACGATATATCTCTTTCTAGTATTAGATACTTCTACTAAGAAGTCTTATATAGGGTCCTTTATTTTAGAGTTAATAAATCTATTTATACTTTTACTAAACTACTTTATAATAATATAAAACTATAGTATTTAGTAACTTATACTACCTCTTACTAGCTAATTTAGTATTATCTAATATTATTTGTAATTAACTATATCTATTTAAACCTTATACTATAATAAACATCTCTATCGAAACTTCTAATCTACTAACGATTTATAGTAGCTATATAAGAACTTCTATTAAGTTAAGTAGAGGAGTTAGTTTATATATACTATCTCTTTCTAATAGGTAGATCGTTATCTACCGACCTCTTTCGCCTACTATAACTAACTCTCTTAACGTAAGTATTAAATTCTACTAAACTCTTTTATTTACTATAATTAGCTCTCCTAAAATAAGTATTTAATTCTTGTACTATAATTAACCTCTTAATTAAATATAGCGATCTACTAATATTATATAACTCTAGGTCCTCTTACTTAAGAGATATTATAAACCTATTACTAAGACTAATCTCGACTCGTTTTCGAAAGTTCCTATCTTTGTTAATAAAGGAGAGGTCGCCTACTGTCCCGGTAATAGAACAATTATTTAAGTAGAAAGAGACGTTTAATAACTACTTAAGTAGTAGTTAAAAGGCCTCTTCGCTCTAACGTATAGTATAGAAGATAGAGCTAATATCTATAGATTCTTTATTATATCTTTCCGGCCTTATATTTAATTAAAAGTAGAATAAAGAAGTAATAGCGTATCACGCTATACTATTAATAACTCTTGATACTAAATAGTCCTCTTCTAAGTAGGCTCTATATATACTTTAAATATCGTCGAGTCTTAGGATAGGGCCGTTAAACTCTATATTAAGGTAGTAGTATCTAGGATACGCTCGAAAGACCTATTTAAGTTGTCGGTCACGTATTTTCTCCTAGAACAAGCGCTATAACCTAGGAAAGACTTTATCTTTCTAGACACGAAGGCGACTAGATATAGGTACTAATAAGCTTTCTATTATACGAGTCGTACTAGTACTAAGCGAGACGATAAAATCGGGCTCTTTAACTTACGGGCACATATCTACTATTAATTTAAGTACTAAGATGAGCGGATCGTTCTTAAGAGGCCTAGTATCTTAGAAAATACCGACGCCGTCTATTTTCTTCGAAGGGAAACACCTGTAGCTATAATTAGCGCTATTCGCTTAAAGAGGGGGTTATAGTTTATACCTAGGTACTATAGATATAGCTCTTATACTATGTTTTTGTTAGTAGAGAATAATAAAGACGGATTAATTTCTTATATTTCCTAAAGCCTAATATTACTATAGTCGTCCTTAGGCCTTATAAGACGGTTTCCTTAGTTATCGTCCTAGGCTCCTACTCTATTATAGTTAGTAAATAAATAGTATAATAGTTCGTGAACCGTAGCTATAAGAAGCGTAACTCTTACCTCTATTAAAGTTACGTATAAGTTATCTAAGATATAATAGTCTTTAAATACCTCTTTAATAGCGGCCTTAATATATTCTACGAGATAACACCTATCGAAGAGAAATAATAATAGCTAGGAAATAAAAGAAATTCCTAGATCCCTTCACCCTATAAATACGAGTTTTATAAGTCTTTTAAAATTCTATAAGAACTCTTTAACTATTTATCTCTTAAAGAAAAGTCTAGCGGCGTCTAAACTACCTTAAAGAAGTTAGCTAAGCTCTTAAGGCTTCTTTATACTATATACCTAAACTAGTTCTAATAATAACCTTAAAAAACCTTTATAGTTATATTAGTAACCTAATACGATCCTCTATTCTCTTTAGAAGTTTTAGAGGCTCGACGTCTCACGTCCCTCCCCTATTAATACATAGGACCCCTACTCTAGTAGTAGGAGGATAGACTCTTACAACTACCTCCTTAGACATCTCTACTCTATAAAGGAAATAGTCGTAGATTTTAAAGATCTACGAGTCGTCTTCGTAGTCGTCTCTAAGTAGTATAACGTAGTTTTCGTAGATAATATATCTATATAGTAAGCTATACTATAGTCTACGACGTAAATATATAAAGTAGGTACTACTACTATAAATATTTAGCTAACGGTCCTTAAATCTTTTAAGATTACCTTTATAGATCTCTAATAAAGACGTCCTACTATAGCGGATAGATTACTCGAAAAATCCTCGTAGCCGGTCTTCGACTCTACTAATAAAGCTACTTTAGAGGATTATATCTCTAGTTCCTTTAAAGGCTATAACTCTAGACTCGCTTACTTAGTAGAATACGTCCCTATATAAGGTTCGAAACACACTTTTAGGATTAAACACTAACTAATAAGTTAGATTCTCTAATTTTTTAGGGTAGGGAATTAGGAAGTAATAGTAGCTTACTATAAGTGTCTAAAGGATAATTATCTAAGAGGATACTCGATATAATAATTAGGGCTATAAACTTAGTTAGCTCCTTCGCCGACTTTATACGCTTAAGGAAGATAGATATATACTTAGCTAAGTCTTTAGTAATAGGATTCTACTTCCTTAACGCCTTTATAAAATCGAATAGCTTCTTAGAGGCCTAAGAGAAGTAGTCGTAAGCGTATTTAAAAAGTACGACGAAGTACGTTAACGTAATTTATTACTAAGTAGCGTATATTACTAAGCGGTACACTTTTCCTTAGTATAGGACTTTAAATACTAATAAACTAACTATAATAAAGTAAATTAACTAAAACTACTCTAAATCTATTAAGTAACTACTTCTATAGTATCTTAATAAGTTCGTATATTATAGTTAGTCTCTTCGTAGGCCCTATAGTGTTTTATAGACGGCTAACTCTCTCTACGACTACCTCCTACTATATATATATCGCGTCGTACCTCCTTCTCTACTTTCTTACGAGCTATTATATCCTACGTATCTTCTACTATAAGTACGCCTCCTTAATAAATACGAGTCTTTTTCGTCCTACGACGTTTACTAAGTACTTTATTAGCTACTTAAAGAACGCGTACTTCGGTAGACAGAAGAGTTATTTTATATACTATTCGCTCTATACCCTTTACTAAAGCTTTAATTATCTCGAAAAGAGGGGTTAACGAGCTCTCTTAGTAATAGGTAATCCGGTTTTAAATAAGAGCTGTTTGTAAAAGAGCTTTAGTAGGGTTTAAAGAAGTCTAGGAGACCTAAGAGTCGACATCAGTAGAAGGGGTCCGCGAGAGAGTTAGAGTTTATAACTTTACGTTAAGCTTTAAAAGTACTACTTACGGGTCGAAAGGTATAAGGCCAGCTTTATAGAACCTAGTCTAATAGTTCTAAGTTGTTATTAACTTCTTATATACTACTATAAAGGCTAGAAAGAACTTAACCTTTATAATATAGTTAATATAAGCCTTAATAAAAGTCTCGATCTACCGGCTATACGCCCGCTTTAAGATACTAAAATACCCGACGTTAAGAGGCTAAGTGAGATAGAAAGAGTAAGAAGGTAATTCGAGAGTTATAATATTATATATCTTATAGTACTCTTAAAATTCGGTCGATTTATAACTCTTATACCTATTAAGGACTAGTATTCGGTAGGGACCCTTTACTCGAGTAGTAGTATACTTATCGAAGTGTTTTATCTAGTCTAGACCTATCTTATTATTTGTTCATCTATTCTCTGTCGGCTTAATAGCTTAGTCGCGTAGGAGGCCGCCTTCCGTATACTAGTTCGCGAGGTAATTCTTCCCTTAGATAACTAGAAACGAGAGTATATTATAGCCTTCGCTATTAATATAGATAATCGCTATAGCCTATTCCCGATTCCCTAGCTAAACTGTCTTACCTCTATCACGTCGATCTACTCGAGTAACGACTATTATAGCGTAGATAACACCTATTATAAAGCCTGTCTCGTTGAAGTTATAGAAGTTAGAGTCTATAATCTTATATTTCGCTCTTATATTCTTAACTAGCTAGAACCACGCGCCTAGCGCGTTAGGATCTTCGTATAAGGCCCTTTAGAAGTCGTAGACACAAGTAAAACGTGTCTTTAGGTCTAGTTAGCGTTATATAAATCGATACGCCTAGAGCTTACTAACGTGTCCTCCCTATTATAGAGTTAGAGGAACTAGGGGCCGAGCACGTGTAGTACGTAACACGTACGTACTAGTATCTTATATTTAAGCTTCCGTTCCTCTAGAACTCTCTTCTCTCCTTACTTTATTATTTACTTAATATAGTAGTTTCCGTTTAACTTCGTATTTATTATAGTAAGTAGTAGTTCACTTTATATAGTTATATTATAACAAAGTTACCTCTTCGCCTAGAAAGGCCTACTATAATATCCCACTTTGTTTATTCGTTTATTTTTACCTTTTTCACGTTATATATTACTGAACGTAGTATACGTTATATGTTCCTAAACGATAGCTATATAAACCCCCCTCTTAAACGCTTACGGAAGACGTTATAGAGGTAGAGGTCGAGGTAGAGCCTCCTCTACTTACACGTCTACATAAACTATTAGAGCCTTAATTACTATCTAGCTAATAGATAATAAATCTCTTCTCGAAGAATAATTCTAGGACGAGTAACGTAGCGAAAGCTCTCTTCTCTCGCTACTACTAATTACTCCTATATAGTACGACTAGATTATAACGAGACTTAACTCCCTTAGCTAGGATAATACTTAATTACACACAGCTATTTAGACATATAATACTATCCCTACTATTAAGAAAGACAGAGTAATTACTAGACGTACACGTTAGTAGAATACCCTAAGAAGTTCTTCGTATATCTCTATAGGCTAGAACCGTTAATCTAGATCTCTACGACAAGCTAGGGTAAGCTCTCCCTTAAGCTCTACTATTCGAAACGCGAGGCTTAGCGCTAAGGTTAAGAACGTGCCCTAATTAGACGACGGAAACAACCCTTCCTTACTTTAGTAGTAACTCCTACTTAGAAGTAAACTAGTAGTAAACTCGGACTACTTTACTAGCGAATTAGATAAGAAAACACATGTGTTTACTTATATAACTAGTAAGGCAGCTACCTTACTTAAGATAGCTATAGTAGCGGAAGATAACCTAGAAGACGCCTTCCCGGATTAGGAATCTATAGTTAAATACCTAGTTACTAGCCTCCGGAACCTACACGAGAAAGCCGATATAAGATATAAATATAAACATCTTAGAATAAAATTAGACGACTTATTCTTCGACTTTAAGCTTAAGTTCTTATAGTACGCTACTCGAGGTAGGATCGCTAAATTAGAGTAAAAGGATAACCTATATAATAAGCTTACTAAGCCCCTATAGGACGAAATATATATCGAGGTCTAAAAGATAAGAGACTTTAATAACTTCGCCGACCTTACTTCTAGAACCGACGTAAGGCTTAAGCGAGACAGAGCGAGAGCCTAGGCTATAATCGAAACTAAGAGTTGTACTAAGCTTAGACGTTCCGTTACTTCTCTCTTACTTCCGACTACGCTATAAGCTAAGACTAGTACTACACCCCTCTTATCTCGTTACTTAACTTCTATAAAGTAAATTATTAAAAGACGTAAGACTACGGTCTCTTCACCTAATATTACTTACTATAATTATAGAAAATTAGGTCACATACGCCCTAAATACCCTTACTCTAAGCGAGATATAGACCTTAATAAGATTATAGAACAGAAGGAAGAAAGCGAGTTAGGAGAAGACGACGAGCTGTCGGGAAATGAAAGCGCCTAAGAGAAGACTTCTTTTTAGGCGAGTTAGTTAATTTAGCTGAGCTAGATCTATAGTAGTTAATAGGTGGAAAGTATATAACTGTTTTATGTAACTTATCTATAAATAAATACGTACTTTCTTTATAAGTACTTATTAACTCTAGAGTAAATAAATTCGTATTTATTAACTAAACTACGGTAGTTAACTAGGCTAAATTCCTAGGAATTAAAGCTTAACGACTACCACGCCCTGTTCCTGTCTTAGGATACAATAAATAAAGCGGAGTAAGTATCTCTCACGTTCTTCGCCTACATCTTATAATTAATAGACGACGATAATTAAACCTACTATTTATAATTACCCTCTTAGGCTCTCACTAAGTAATCCTAGGACGAAAATAGCTTAAGTACTTCGGGATTACACTCGATTATTAAGCTAGACGCTTAACTTAGCCCCTAGAGTACTACGCGACAACTCCCTAGCTATAGAACGAGATAATTATCTCGTAAGTAGTAATTATACTAAAACGACTAGTACCTTCCTACTAAGCCGATATAGTTAGGAGAGATAAAGTAATATTAAAAGAAGAGAAGCGACGATAAGACGGACGAGTTATAAGTACTATAATTAGTCGATTACCTTCGCCTACTTCGCCTACTTCGCCTACTTCGCCTTCGCCTCCGCCGCTAAATAAATAGTTAGAAGTTATTATAGGAGAGGTAACACCCCTAACAAAGCAACTCCGCTAGTTTAAGCCGTAGCTTTAAAGACGTGTAACTTATAAGTTAGAGCTTCGGAAATCTCTACACTAGATGAACGACAGGCTCTAAGACAAGTAACGAGCTTAGGATCTAGCTCTCTCGCGCTCGCCTAAGCCGCTATAGAAGCCCTAACTATATTTAGCTACTACTCTAGACATTTCTCTAATTTCTAGTCACGCTATGTACCTAAATAGTTAATAGACCGATAACGAGCTCTTCTCTATAAGCCTATATAAGATAGACCGTGTTCTTAACCAAAACTCGGCCTCTCTAGGAATAGTAGGCCGGGAAGACCTACACTAGCTACTAAAGACCTATTTATAGTTTATAGACGTGTTTTCTAAGTTAGCCTCAGACTAGCTTCCGCTACATCGCTCGTACGACCACAAAATCGCTCTAGAAGCCGACGAAAAGTAGCTTTCATATAGTCTACTATATAAAATGAGCGTACGAGAGCTCGAAGTAATAAAATAGTACCTACTTAAAAACCTAGACAAGGGATTTATTAAGGTAAGCTAGGTACCCTTTACTACTCCTATACTCTTTGTTAAGAAACCGAATAGTAGCTTACGATTCTATATTAACTACCGTAAGCTTAACGCTTTAAGCCGTAAGGACCGATACCCCCTACCCTTAATAGATGAGACTCTAGCGCGAATTTCTAGGGCTAAGATCTTTATAAAACTCGACATTCGCTAGGTATTTCACCAGATACAAATGAACCCTAACTCGGAGAAGTTAACGACCTTCCGTATAAGATATAACGCCTATAAATGTAAGGTTCTTCCGTTTAGACTTATAAATAGGCCTACTACGTACTAGAGGTATATAAATAACGTTCTATTCGACTACCTAGACGACTTCTATACTACCTACCTTAATAATATCCTTATCTATTCGAACGATCCTCTAGAACACGAAATACACGTTAAGCTAGTACTATAAAGACTACGTAACGCGAGTTTATAGGCCGATATTAAGAAGTATAAATTTAGTATTACATAAACAAAATACCTTAGCTTTATTATCTTAACTAACGACATTTCTATAAACCCGGAAAAGGTTACTATTATATAAAACTAGTAAGTACCTTCTATAGTAAAGGGTATATAATCGTTCCTAGGCTTCTATAACTTCTATAGACGATTTATTAGAAATTATAGAGTGATCGTAAAGCCTCTAACGGCTCTTACTCACAATAGCGTGTTATTTAATTTCGATAACTACTATTACTACGTATTCTAGACTCTAAAAGATGCCCTTACTTTCGCGCTCTTACTCTAGTACTATAACTTAGAGCTAGAAAGTATACTAGAGACCGACGCTTCGGACAGGGTAATTACAGGAATTTTCTTATAGAAGTATAGCAAGCACTAGTTACCTATAGCCTACTTTTCGAAGACTATAGCCCTAGCTGAGTGTAATTTCGAAATCCACGACAAGAAAATACTAGCTATTATTAAATCCTTAAAGGAATAGAGGCCGGAGCTCGAGCGTATAGCCTAGCGTATTTAGATTTACATAGACTATAAGGCTCTTAAGTACTTTATAACCTCGAAGAACCTAAACGCGCGCTAAGCTCGCTAGGTAGAAGCTTTAGCGGAATACTACTTTATTATTAAATATCGCTCTACTAAAGAGAACATACGTACGAATGCTCTAACGAGACGAACAGAGGAAATAGAGGCCTAGGATTTAGTAAAGAAGACTAACCGGCTACGTTAACTACTTCGAAATAACTAGATTAATCCTCTGATTTTACGCCCCGACTCTACTTCTACTAGCTAGGCTCTAATTAACTCCTTGAACATAACCTCTCTTTCCTCTAGAACGTCGATAATTAACCGAATCCTAACTACTAACCGTACCTCTAAGTTACTTACAGCTGTTCGCTAATAAGTAGAAGCTAACGTAGAGAGTCCCTTTACCCTAGAAAATAAACTATTACTATACTACGACCGTCTTATAGTTCTTAACTTCTAGAACTTACGTACGTACTTAATCTATAAGGCTTATAACTAAGTGTCTACCGCTCACCTAGGACGTTAGAAAACCCATAAAATACTAGCCGTACGCTACTACTAGAAAGGTATGTGAAAGGACATTTAATAGTATTATTAGAACTATTATAACTACCGCCGCTTAAGTAGCCCACGGGATAAGACGCCTGAACTACTTTAACCACTCCCTGTTTTAGACCGCCTCTAGTAGTATATTATAATCGACTTTTACAGCTTTCTAAAGGATAAGTCAGAGTACGATAACGTGTTTATAGTAGTCGACCGACTCTTAAAACAGGCTATATCTGTCTCTTATTATAAGACAGTTATAGTAGAGGATATAATAAGGCTCTATATTTACTACGTGTATCGCTACTATAGTACTACCGAGTTAATTGTTTTAGACCGTGGACCTTAGTTTATCTTAGTCTTCTAGAAAGAGTTTAACCGTGTACTTAGAACTTAGCTAAGGCTTTCTACTACCTACTACCCACAGACAGACGGACAGACCGAAATAATAAACTAGTACCTAAAACAAAGGCTACGCTCATTTATTAGCTACTACTAAGACAATTAGGTAGAGCTACTGCCTATAATAAACTATACTCAGCTTACGCTACTACATAACTCGCTTAGCTAAATGAGCCTATTCGAAGTACTATATAGATACCCGGCTCGTACTTCTTTTAACTAGGATATACCTATTATAGCCCCGTTCGACCGAATAAGCGTAGAGAAGGTAAGAGCGCTTACTAATCGTATAAAGGATATATAGAAGGCTACGAAACGAGGGCTCTCTTTAACTCACGAGCGTATGAAAGCCTCTACTAATAAGTACTGTCGCCTAGTAGATTTTAGAGTAGGAGACTTTGTCTAGCTTACTAAGAAATACTTACGTATAGAGAGGCCTAGCCGTAAGCTCGACTTTCTAGAGGCTAGCCTATATAAGATTATCTAGTAAGTAGGTAACGCTTTTAAGCTCTAACTACCTGATTTAATAAAAATCTATCTAGTCTTCTCCTCTAATAGATTACGTAAGGCTTCTTAGAATCCTTTACTAGGCTAAAGTAATTTAGAGCCACCGCCTATTAATATCACAGGCGACGATAAGTAGGAAATTTAAGAAATCCTTATAAGTAAAGGACGACAACACCTCTACTACCGTGTTAAATAGCTAAACTAAGACGAAGACCTATAGTAGTATCCTACGTCTAACTGTAAATACGCCTCTCACAAAGTGAGAGACTTCTATCTAGCTAACCTAACTCGACCTAGCCCGCTAGCTCGCTTATACGAATAGTTAAATACTTAGGAAGGTAGAAGAGACGATTATAATAATTTAGATAGTAACCTAATTATAGATACTCGGTCGAGGACGACCTTCTTTAAAAGAGGGGGTACTATTACGGAGTTAAAGGAACTAGGGACCGAGTACGTGTAGTACGTGACACGTGTGTACTAGTATCTTATATTTAAGCTTCCGTTCCTCTAGAACTCTCTTCTCTCCTCACTTTATTATTTACTTAATATAGTAGTTTCCGTTTAACTTCGTATTTATTATAGAAAGTAGTAGTTCACTCTATACGGTTATAAGTTCCTACATCTAGACGAATATATTAAAATGTCGTCTATGTAAGTAGAGTAGAATTCGTCTAGGTAGTCGTGTAGGGTCTAGTTAATATACTTCTAAAAAGTGCTAGGTGTATTCGCTAAGCTAAATAGAGTAATTATTTATTTATATAAGCTATAGCGCGTTCGGAAAGTAGTCTTTTATTTATCGCCTTCCGCGATTCGTATCTTATAAAAAGCGGCGATTATATCGAGTTTAGTAAACTACTATACTTTACTAATGTTCTATAGGGTCTTATAAATAAGCGGTAAGAGGTAGCGGTCCTTCTTTATAATACGATTTAAGCCGCGGTAATCGACATAGAAGCGTAAGCCTCCCTCTAGCTTTTTAATAAATAGTACTAGGGCTACTACTAGCGAATTACTAACGCGTATAAACCCTTTATTAAGTAGGTCCGTTAGGGTCTTCTAAAGTACTAGGAGCTCGTCCTACGACATACTATATAATAGCCCTTATAGGACCTTAGGCTACTAACTATTTATGGTTTTAAGTTTAATAGTATAGTCGGTACCTGGCTCGCGTAGTAGTAGTAGTCGTTCTACTACCTAGTAGTCGAAGATACTTAGGAACTCGTGGTAGTGACTTAGTAGCTTAGTCGCTAGATCTATACGCTACTTTATAGCTAGCGCCTTCGTAATATCAGCTATACTAGCCGAAAACACTTATATACTCTTTCGCTTCTACTAGCTCTTCTACTAGTAATAGAGTACTATAGCTGACACCTGTATAGCTACATTCGCTTATAGCCTGAAAAATACCTCTTTACTATATATAGTAGTACCTATAATTCCTATTTTTATTTCTAAACATAGTCTATTAATCCTAGCGTCTTAAGCTATAATCTATAGTATTCCTAGGATTATATCGTAGTACTCTATAGGTAGGATATATAGGAAAACCCTAGACTCTCTATATCTATCTAGGTTAAGCGTAATAACTATAACCTTATTTACGGTCGAAGAGACTTTTCTATTAAACTCTATAACCTCTTATGACATAATAGGTAGGCGTATTAGGTTGTTATTTTAAGCGAAGCGGGAGTCGTATAGTCTATAAGAAAGGTAGCTAGTATTAATTAGTATATTTATAAATAAAATATCATTTACTAATACTAATATAATAAATGGCTCGCTATCTATAGAGCTTTTAAAACGACTTCATACCCTATATAACTCTCTATACAACCCCTGGGCGCGACTTTAGTTAGGGGTTACTCTTTTCCTAAATCGGAGTTCGTTTCTTATTCTTTTACTTCTTTCACTTATAACTCTATAGCCTTAGCGCTAGTAGTAGAGGCTTTATTCTTTAAAGAAGTAGAGACTTACGGCTTACGTAGACGACTCTCTAGCTTAGCGTCCTAAAAGCCTTAGCGTCTAGGTAGGCTAGCTAGTTTAAAATAGTAGTCTAACACCTAGTAGTATATACTCTCGTAGCGTACGTAAGCGCCTTTCTTACGTCTCTTCTACCTTTTAGCTAGGGTAGCGCTAGTAGTACGCTACTCTTA
The DNA here is from genome assembly GCA_019669835.1 of Amylocarpus encephaloides. Taxonomy (NCBI): domain Eukaryota; kingdom Fungi; phylum Ascomycota; class Leotiomycetes; order Helotiales; genus Amylocarpus; species Amylocarpus encephaloides. Next base: position 67,521 of record MU251515.1, read on the forward strand.
TAACTAACTAGGAGGGCCTCTTTTAGCGACTACTACTGTGACTAGCGTAGGCTCTCATTCTATTATATTAGTAGAGGTTTGTGGGTTATACGACTTCGAATAGCCGCCTAAGCGTGCTTACTTTCGCCGGGAGTCCTATACCTTTACTTCTTATAGGTTGTCGGAAATACGACGTAATAGAGCTACATAGTCTAAATATAAGACAGGCTCCTTCTAAGTAATTAGGTGCCCTCGAAGCTCGCGATTAATAGCGGCTCTTAGGTAGCCTTTACGTATCTAATCGTTCTATTTCTAACCCTAGGCTTCTAGGAGAGTCTGTTTAAACTCTTATAAGAAGTCCTAGAAGTCTCTATTACCCTAGCGTATTATATTAACTTTTAAGAGCGTCTTATTCTCCTTCTATACGTTAGTAAAGGTAAGGTCTAGCTACTTTAGAAACTCTTTAAGTATAAAAGCCTAGGTTGTTTTAACGGCGCTAATCTAAGGGTATATACGCCCTGCCGCTTTCCCTGTAAGTCGTCTAAAAGCGTACTAAATACGCTCCTTTTTAGTCCCGATAGCTCTAGCGTTAATTTTAAGCTTAGCTTCTAGGATACCTTTAAACTAAGGGTATAGCGACTTATTTTCGCCCGTAAACTAATTAGAGTGAGAGAGTAAGTGTTTTAGCTTCTAAATTAGGTCTTCTAGGTCTATAGTAGAGCCTGTTTTAGGTGTATATAGCTCCTAGTATTCTAAGGTTCGCGTACTATTAAGTACTACCTATAATTAAGTAATCTCTTATTCTAACCGCGTATTCGTTTCTTATTAACTCTATATAAAGGCTATTAGCTAATCTAGTATAGCGGAGAGTTATACTTTATTTACTATACTACCTAGCTACTAGGAGTCGTAGGCTTACTTATTATTACTTATAGTACTTACTTATACGTGTACGTATAGTATATATCTACTTATACGTATATTATATATATATAACTCTAGTCTATAAGTAATAGATAAGAGTGACGTACTTCTACTATAAGAGGCTAGACCTTAAATAACTTAAAAGAAATAGTTTCTAAAATTTAATTAAGAAGTACGTAGAGAGCTCGTATAAGCGTAGCTCCTATAGGGTCTTATATATATAAGAAGAGGTAACTAGAACCTTCTAGAAGTAATAGAATAGAGTGGCGTCGAACTAAATCGAATTCTACTTATAACTAGTACTTAGCGAGAGTCTATACTTAGCGAGAGCTTTTAGCCCGAGTATACCCTAAGGTCCTAACCCTTATAATAAGACTTACGAAAAAGCTAATTATAATATACGAACTTATTAAGAAGATATAGATATATCTAGTATATTAGATTCTATCTATAATTATTAAATAAATCTTATATAAGATTTATTTAATTTTCTATACAACCTGTTAGTATAAATTTACTAAGACGATAAGATTTATTTAGTTAGATTCATTTATTAGAATTAAGGTAAGGAGAGGGTTTTAGACGCTATAAATCGTATATATATTATTTTATATATATACGATACGTGTACTATAATACGCTTTCTAATAAACCTATTATTTAATATAGTTACTAGGTATAGAAGTTTCGTGATTAAGTTTTAATAAGAGAGAGTATGTACATAGACTAGGTAAGTAGCTACCGTACTCGCCTTAACTTTCTTACCCTCTAATTAATCCCCTAAACCTCCTCCTCTAAGAAATACTAAAAACTTCGTCTACTACTATAAAATTTAAAATCTAACCTCCTAACTAGACTCCTTAACCTAGGTGAGAATAATATACCTTAGTGTACTTCTTCTAATCTAGCTCTTCTAAAAAATGAATTTTTATAATTATCTTACGTTAAAGGCTAGTAGACGCGCTACCGCGAGTCTTATAAAACTCTACCCTAACGCTTAGTAGAAGTAGGTTACATAGAATAGATTAAATTATAAGAGAAGCTATTATATAGAGTATATATCTTATAAAAGAGAAAGAGAAAAGAGAGTAGAGTAGTATACTAGTAGAGAAGTAGTATAAATAAGAAAATAAGTAGATCTATAGTTTAATAGCTAGGGAGTAGAAGAGGTAGAAGGCTCTTAAAAACAGCTCGAGTATACCTACTAGCCGAGCGCTAGCTAGGGGCTAGTTAAAAGTATTAGTTAAAAGTACTACTATAATTATATCTAATATAGTAGAGAGATATCGACTAATTTATATAGAGTTCTAAAGAGACTAAACTCTCTCTTACTAATAGTATTATAGACTATTATTTTATCTAACTTCTTTCTAATATAGAAATTTTAAACTACTAATAGCTCGATCTCTTTAGAGTAGAGATAGACTACTATTAGAAGCGTACTATCTATAATTATTAAATAAATCTTATATAAGATTTATTTGATTTTCTATATAACTTGTTAGTGTGAATTTACTAAGGCGATAAGATTTATTTAGTTAGATTTATTTATTAGAGTTAAGGTAAGAAGAGGGTTTTAGACGCTATAAATCGTATATGTATTATCTTATACGTATACGATACGTATACTATAACACGCTTTCTAATAAACCTATTATTTAATATAGTTACTAGGTATAGAAGTTTTATAGTTAAGTTTTAATAAGAGAGAGTATGTGTATAGACTAGGTAAGTAGCTATCGTACTCGCCTTAACTTTCTTACTCTCTAATTAGTTCTCTAAACCTCCTCCTCTAAGGAATACTAAAAACTTCGTCTACTACTATAAAATTTAAAATCTAACCTCCTAACTAGACTCCTTAACCTAGGTGAGAATACTATGCCTTAGTATACTTCTTCTAATCTAGCTCTTCTAAAAATGAATTTTTATAATTATCTTACGTTAAAGGCTAGTAGACGCGCTACCGCGAGTCTTATAAAACTCTACCTCGACGCTTAGTAGAAGTAGGTTATATAGAGTAAATTAAATTATAAGAGAAGCTATTATATAGAGTATATATCTTATAAAAGAGGAAGAGAAAAGAGAGTAGAGTAGTATAATAGTAGAGAAGTAGTATAAATAAGAAAATAAGTAGATCTACGGTTTAATAGCTAGAGAGTAGAAGGGGTAGGAGGCTCTTTAAAACAGCCCGGGCATACCTACTAGCCGAGCGCTAGCTAAGGGCTAGTTGAAAGTATTAGTTGAAAGGACTACTATAATCACATCTAATATAGTAGAGAGATATTAACTAATTTATATAGAGTCTCGAAGAGACTAAACTCTCTCTTACTAATAGTACTACGGGCTATTATTCTATCTAACTCCTTTCTAACACAGAAATTTTAAACCGCCGATAGCTCGACCCCTTTAGGGTAGAGATAGACTACTATTAGAAGTATACTATTATCCTACCCTTAGATAGTAACCGCTTATACTACGTTAGTACTAGGATTAATTAAGGCCTTATAAGTATCTATAACTATCCTAGTCGTAAGTGTGAAAGGGACGGTACCCTTAGTAGTAATAATCTCTAAGATAGTCCTACTCACGTTTATCTTAAGTCTACTAAAGATAGTATCTTAGAACTTATCGCTATAGGTGATATTCGAAGTAGTAAGAATAAAGTCGAGGAGGCTAGACACCTAACTAGAAGAGAGGCTAGGGATAGGTGCCCTAGATAACGAAGGAACGAAGACTACGGCGGCTCGGTTTACGCTTAAGTATAGGGCCTCTTAGAAGTACTAGCCGGTAGTACTTACCTAGGTAGACTTCTGTGACCTGATTATGTCGCTAGTAGCGTTAGAGTAGGTTTAGTACTTAGTAAGAAAGGCCGCGATATTAGAAGCTAGGTTAAGTAGTTAATAGGCTAACTCTAAATAATCTAGGGCCGCCGTAGCCTAGGCTACTTTCTAAACTACTATTACTTCTCTATCGCGAACTATTAATAGAGTATAGAGTACGATAGGAAGAGCTGTAGCTATAAGCGTAAGAGTCTATTAAGCGAGTTAGCTTAAGGATTCGATCGATACTAAGGTGGCCTTATAGTAAGTTATATTATAGTAAGAGGAAGTAGGATATAAACCGAGTAGCGAGAGAGATGTCTAAGAAATAAGTAAAGAAGGTTATATAAGAATATTAATAGTTTATAAAGATAAAGTAGCGTCTTAAATAAAGAAATACTTAGAGAGGAGAGAAGAGTATAGAAGCGTTATAAATATAGATAAGTAGATCTAATTAAGAATAAGAAGACTATTATATATTTATCTTATACTAGCTATTATTCTACGATCTTCGTATACCTTAAGAAAGAGGATTAGATACTTGTTCCTAGTATAGTCTTTCTTAGTAGTAGAGTTACTTAGTTTATATTATACGATAGGCGCGAGTTAGTATTCTATTACCGTAAGGTAGTTACGCTAGGTTAAGACCTAGTCTCGTAGAGAGAATTATAGTATAGGCTAAACTATCTCTATAATAATCTTAGACCTTTATCCCTACTATAAACCGTGAAAAAGAGAGACTATAGAAGTTAACCGATCACGTACCTATAGCCGGCTAGGGGGGTAGGGAACTAACACTCTACGTCGTATATTACACGAGACCGGCCCGGCCTATATCTTTTCCTACTAACTAATACTCCCCTCGGCCTCCTCTTACCTATTATTTCCCTAGCTTTAGTCTTAAACCGCTTCTCTAACGTAGACCTACTAATATCTATAGGGTAGGGGCCGTAAGGCTTAGGGCGGCTTCTTAACGTTAATATACTTCTAGAGTAGTAGGTAGGATTCTTTATGTTAGTTAGCTAGCTATACTTAGGGCCGCTCTATAACGCTAATATACTTCTAGAGTAGCGGGTGGGATTCTTTCTATTAGTTAACTAGCTATACTTAGGGCCGCTCTATGACGCTAATTTACTTCTAGAGTAGTAGGTAGGATTCTTTATATTAGTTAGCTAGCTATACTAAGGGCCGCTTCGTAAGATTAATATATTTTAAGAGCCGTAGGTAGGATTCTTTACGTAGAATTAGAGACTAATATTAACTTTATTACTATTCGAGCCTAGGTACTCTATACGACCGTACGACATATCTACTAAATAGAACTTAGAACATCTACGTAAAACGTCGCTCTCTTCTCTTTACCTCTAAAGTATCTACGTAGAGAGCTCTTTCGATAACCTACTTACTAGAACACTCTCTTCTATTAGCGACGGCTTCTGTCTATCTACGTACTACCTCTTCTATTTATACTATAGCTTCTATCTATTTAAGTACTACCCCTCTAGAGTAGCTTAATATATACCCTTATAGCTAACTACTATTCTAGATATTCTACGAGAGAATACTACTAACTCGCTACCCTCCTTTAGATAAAGCCTAACTAGCGCCTTAATTATTAGCCTCGTGTTTACCTTTCTTCTTTCCTATACTATTATAACCCGAGCTTAGGTTTTAGTAATAATAATCCTCTTATCTACTCGTACGTTTAACTAGTCTCGTATTAGAGACTCTCCTCTAACTAGTCCTATAGTCTATATATTTAGTCTAATATACTAAGTATATTCGACTAAAGTACCTAGGAATAAGATAGCGTTTCTAGTAAGCTTTACTACTATAGTATAAGTAAAAGAGTATTACCTCCCTCTCTAAGCTAACGTATTCGACGCTAGGCTAGCGCCTTCCTTCGCTACTATATCCTACTATATAGTCTTTAGGAGAGTATTATATCTCGTTATCTCTCTCTCCGCTCTTAACGTAAGAAGGCTCTAGATCTCTTCTCGTCGAATTATAATAATCTTTATAAGCCTAGATATTAGCTTGTTCCTCGTTTAGGTTCTAGGGATTATAGTTCTCGCTAGCGCTACTAACCTAGAGAAGTCTCTTAAAGACTAGACGAAGTAAGCCGAGCGAGGTAAGTCTATTCTTAACCTCGAGCTTATCGTCTAGCTCCTTAGCTTTAAGATCTTCACGGTAATTAGAGGTAGGTTCGTACTCGTAGGTCGAGGGTAGACGACACTAAACTAGACTAAATAGCGGTCTTTAGCTCTCGTCGTAAACATATACACGGTAGTAGTTATAGTAGACAGCCCTCTAACTTTAGTTCTCTCTTACTAAGTTATCTAATAGTTTCGAGTAATCTATCGCGTTCTTGAATTTTCTAAAGCTAGGGTTAGATAATATATTACTAAGTACGAATAGACCTATTAGGTCTTCGATACCTACCCTATAATTAGTAAGAAGCTCGCTCTCTTAGACTATATTTCTAACTAAGCGAGCTATAGTAGTTTTTCTTCTTACCGCCCTACTATATCCTAGGCGATATCTACCCTCTACCTTTCTTAGCTTTCGATAGGGGAGAACGAAACCAGACCTCGAAGTAGGATCGAGAGACCGATCCTAGGTCTCGCTAGCTCCGCTAAACCTTATTTAGAGAAGAGGAGAGAGAGAGAGAGAGAGAGGGAGAGAGGGAGAGAGGGAGAGAGGGAGAGAGGGAGAGAGGGAGAGAGGGAGAGAGGGAGAGAGGGAGAGAGGGAGAGAGGGAGAGAGAGAGAGAGGGAGAGGAAGAGGAAGGGAGGAGGAAAGAAAGAGGAAGGGAAGATAGTATAGTCTAATATTATCTATATTATATACTTTATAGAAGCTCTTTCTCTTAGTATAGAGAGGAAAAACTTGTAGACATTTTAGCTTATATACTACTTAGTATAATATCGATTCTATACTCCTAGGTTGTTTAAGGTCTAGCCTCTTACACTTATATACTACTATTCCTATAATAGGTTAAACTATCGCGTATAAAAATCTATTACGTAGGTCTCGCTTAGTATACCTTTATAGTATTTAACTTAACCTCTCGTAAGCTCTTATTTTCTATATAGTTTAGAATCCTTAGATAGTTCTATAATCTAATTGTAAGGGTTAGGACCCTAGAGTATACTCGGGCTAAAAGCTCTCGCTAAGTATAGACTCTCGCTAAGTACTAGCTACGAGTAGAATTCGATTTAGTTCGACGCTACTCTATCCTATTACTTCTAGAAGGTTCTAGTTACCTCTTCTTATATATATAAGACCTCGTAGAAGCTGTACTTATACGAGCTCTCTACGTACTTCTTAATTAAATTTTAGAAACTATTCCTTTTAAGTTATTTAAGGTCTAGCCTCTTATAGTAGAAGTACGTCACTCTTATCTATTACTTATAGACTAGAGTTATATATATATAATATACGTATAAGTAAGTACTATAAGTTATAACGAGTAAGCCTACGACTCCTAGTAGCTAGGTAGTATAGTAAATAAAGTATAACCCTCCGCTATACTAGATTAGCTAATAGTCTTTATACGAAGTTAATAAGAAACGAATACGTGATTAGAATAAGAGATTACTTAATTATAGGTAGTACTTAATAGTACGCGAACCTTAGAATACTAGAAGCTATATACATCTAAAACAGGCCCTACTATAGACCTAGAAGACCTAATTCGGAAGCTAAAACACTTACTCCCTTACTCTAATTAGTTTACGAGCGAAAATAAGTCGCTATACTCTTAATTTAAAGGTATCCTAGAAGCTAAGCTTAAAATTAACGCTAGAGCTATTAGAACTAAAAAGGAGCGTATTTAGTACGCTTTTAGACGACTTATAGAGAAAGTAATAGGGCGTATATACTCTTTAATTAGTACCGTTAAAACAACCTAGGCTTTTATACTTAAAGAGTTCCTAAAGTAGCTGGACCTTACCTTTACTAACCTATAGAAGGAGAATAAGACGCTCTCAAAAGTTAATATAATACGCTAGGGTAATAGAGACTTCTAGGACTTCTTATAAGAGTTTAAATAGACTCTTCTAGAAGCCTAGGGTTAGAAATAGGACGATTAGGTACGTAAAGGCTATCTAAGAGCCGCTATTAATCGCGAGCTTCGAGAGCACCTAATTACCTAGGAGGAGTCTATCTTATATTTAGACTATGTAGCTCTATTACGTCGTATTTCCGACAACCTATAAGAAGTGAATGTATAGGACTCTTAGCGAAAGTAAGTACGTCTAGGCGACTATTTAAAGTCGTATAACCTATAAACCTCTACTAATATAATAGAATAGAAGCCTATACTAGTTATAGTAGTAGTCGCTAAAACAGGCCCTCCTAGCTAGTTATAAGAGTAGCGCGCCACTAGCGCTACTCTAGCTAAAAGGTAGAAGAGACGCGAGAAAGGCGCTTACGTACGCTACGAGAGTATATACTACTAGGTGTTAGACTACTATTTTAAACTAGCTAGCCTACCTAGATACTAAGGCTTTTAGAACGCTAAGCTAGAGAGTCGTTTACGTAAGTCGTAAGTCTCTACTTCTTTAAAGAATAAAGCCTCTACTACTAGCGCTAAGGCTATAGAGTTATAAGTAGAAGAAGTAAAAGAATAAGAAACGGACTCCGATTTAGAAAAAGAGTAACCCCTAACTAAAGTCGCGCCTAGGGGTTGTATAGAGAGTTATATAGGGTATAAAGTCGTTTTAAAAGCTCTATAGATAGCGAGCTATTTATTATATTAGTATTAGTAAATAATATTTTATTTGTAAATATACTAATTAATACTAGCTACCTTTCTTATAAACTATACGACTCCCGCTTTACTTAAAATAATAACTTAATACGCCTACTTATTATACTATAAGAGGTTATAGGGTTTAACGAAAAAGTCTCTTCGACCGTAAATAAGATTATAGTTATTACGCTTAACCTAGATAGATATAGAGAGTCTAGGGTTTTCCTATATATTCTACTTATAGAGTACTACGATATAATCCTAGAAATATTATAGATTATAGCTTAAGTATTATAGCTAGTTACTAGAATAAGTGACATAGCTCTAAGGCTTAGTAGAGGCTACCTAAAGTAGATAGGACACTATATAGAGAAGCTATAGGTTACGTAATACTAGATTATAAAGGATCGTAATAATCTAATATAAGCGGTCGTTCTAGATCGCTATAATCTAAGATAATCTATTTAGTACGAGGGTTCTATATAACTTAGTAGTATTTTCTACATAGATAGAAGCTTTATACTTAACTTAAATATAGTATCTTTATACTATACTTAGTAACTTAGAATAGTTATTAAGTCTTAATTAGTAATAGCGTCCCTACCTACTAATCTAACCTACCTTTATACTCTCGAGTAATACTAGCCCGACCGTACGTTACACTTTAAGTACTAAAACTAATAGGTACTAACGTACACGTTAATTAAGTAATATCTATTATAGGAAGTTCCTAGGGAACTCTAGCCTTCTCGTCTAGCTTAAAAGTACTAGTGTCTACTACTCTCGTTAGAGAAATCGATAAGAACCTTAAGTATAAAAGTATTAACGCCTTTAATAGCGAGTATAATAAGCTTTATAGGTTCTTACTTTAACTCCGACTATATATTAAGTTTAATAGAGAACGATTTCGATCTGAGACAGAGTAGGTTCTGTGAGTAGTTATACTACTTAAGAGAAAAGCTCTAAACTAGATTAAAGGGTTTCTTAAGGACTACCTTACCTATAGCGATAAGAACGAGGTTCTAAATAAGAATAAAGTAGAAGACACGACTATTAAAATCTTCGGTACTTAGAAAGGATTCGTTTTCGAGATTAAGATCAACTTTAAAGTTATAGACGAGAGAAGAGAGATAGAACGAGCTATCGAAGCTCTACGATAGAAAGAGTTAGTAACCGCCTATACTAGAGACTTCTAACGATACTCTACTCGTATAGAATAAGATAATAAGACACTTAGCTACGCCTACTATAAAGGGTTAAAAGACTTTATAAAGAATAAACTTATCTAATATAGTAGTAGTATTAATAGTCTTAAACAACTTATCGAGACCGTCTATAAGATCGATAACGACTAGTATAAGCGTAGTATAAAAAAGAAAGGAAGATACGACCCTAATTATAAAAGAATAGACGAAGAAAGGGTCTAAGGAAATAATAATAACTCTAGATAGTATGAAGACTCTATAAAACTTAATATTACTTAATAAAAAGAATTATTACTATAAGAGCGATTAAGATATATATAGAACCGTACTTGTTTTAACTATAGAA
>MU251516.1:0-76767 GCA_019669835.1 Amylocarpus encephaloides
ATTATAAAGTCATTGGCTAGAATGACGTTATGTGGAACCTTCTAGCATCTGGGGTGCGGTGGCGAAGGCAGGTTATTTCGGCCATGTACGAAGTACTAGGCAGTGCTAATTCTGTGATGTTTTAACAGAACAGCGAATGACTCGTTTCGCGCTGTATCAAACGATTCAAACCCACCCAAAGAAGTCCCGTCGACGCTTGTACCCGTAAACGACAGGGAACCAGAGGGAACTTAGGGCAGTAACTAGGCTGTGGCACATTTACTACAGGAATAATTAAGATGAGCGGACAATGACTCAATGTACGCGCGATAGAAGCTTGGAAATGGAGCGTTACCTTATCTAGGATGACTTGTGAAATGAAAACGCGATTAGGGGGCACTAAGTCCCTCGCTTAAGCGGTAGAATGGTTAATACAATCACTCGGCTGGTTTTTAAGCCCACAATTACTATTTAATCCCTCAGGATCTAGCTTCTATCGAAATAGCCCTCATCTCCAATGTTACACCAGCCAATCACAACTCCCCACAGAAATAGCACATCTGTTCCCTATTTTAGTAAAAAGGCAAACGCCCACGCTACACATGCTTAACTAATGGCGACCGCTCGATCTAAGTTTTCTTTTCTAGTTACCAACTTTCCCTTGAATTCCTTTTCCACTTGTTCTGTACCGAATATTGCAAATGAAGACATTTCTTTCTATAGTCAACGTCCATCACTGAATACCAATGGAGGAACCCAAGCTCCGGGATTACTATAAAGATCTTGGTGTGACGCCGGAGTCGACCTCCCGAGGAATCAAACTAGCTTTCAATAGGCTAGCAAAGCTTCACCATCCTGACAAAACAGGTGATGGAGGATCGAACAATGCCGAAGAGTTCCGCAGGGTACGTGTGCCTGTATCCATTACCGGCGATCTCTGTGTGAGAAGGATCAAGTAGCTGACATGATACTCGCTTCTACAGGTCCGAGAAGCCCAAGAAACCCTTTGTGACGAAGAAATGCGAAAACGTTACGATCAACGGTACTCCACGATCCGAGCACAATGGGCCCACTATCGAGAAACGCAAGAGGATCAACGACTCCAAAATATTCGAGCAGCTGAACTTGCGGCAAGGAAGATGGCAGAGGCAGAGAAGGCACGTAGGGTTGACGAGAAAATCCGAAGAATGGAAGAGAAAGCACGACAAGATTTAGAGAGAGAAGCGGAGAGGATGCTACACGAGCTCAAGCGGAAGAAGGCCGACGGACTATCACGCGAGACAGCAAGAAGAGCACGAGTCCAACAAGAGCAGGAGGCGAAGGATCGCCTACGGAAGCATATGGAAAGCGAGGCCAACGCAAGGTCGAAGGAGGTAGCACAGAAGGCAAAAGAGCGACATGAGATGGCAGCGAAGGAGCGCCTAGCGGAGTCCCAGATGCGAGAAAGACAAGACGCCCTGCAGAGAAACTGGGCCCAGATCAGAGCGCGAGCCGACGGTCGCCTAAAACACGACAACAACCTCAGTCACAACGCCCTCTGGTGCCAGCACCCACTGATGGGTTGGCCGCGGAAGAAAGGCCGCATCGCATGCTATTCTTGCGGAAGGGCCTGTGGGAAGTTCTCCTTCCGCTGCCCAAAATGCGACACGGCGGCGTGCGCGAATTGCACGAAGCGGCAGTCTCTGTACTGATAGCCAACTCGTCGTCCGGCGCCGGCCCATCCTAAGACCGCCGGAGCCCAGCTTCCACCCGTGGCTGCCCTCAGGGAGCGAGATGAAAGCGCCCATCGCGAACCCGCTCCACCTCTACGTGCCCATCGCAAGACGCCGAGACGCCGACCCCGAAGCCAAGACGGACTACTGCTTTCGAAGCGCGGCGAGGAGCAGGATACATGCCCAGAGGGACCTCCTATCTGTCGGACGCCGTCCCGTAGACGAGAGACCCACGCCCGCCCACGCCGAAGCTCTCGAGATATCGGCACCGTGCAGTCCGCGCCAGGTACCCGGGCTAGACTTGTTGGCGCGACGAGGACTTGGACCGCCGCGTGTACAGAAGGGAAGGGGGGAGTCGGGGTTGTCGGTTGGCTCCACGTTAAGGGGGGTGGATAGGCGTCGGTCAAGAGGCGGGACGAGAACGACGCCGACTTCCAGACGAACCAAGGACGACATCGCCCCCGTGCACGCCATGCATCGCTCGCTGCTGGGGAGGCGCGTGAGAGGCATCGTCGCTGCATGCTTTGGTTGCTGATTCTGTTTCCCGCATCATTATGTGGTGGTTGGTGGTGAGCGGGCGGAGTGCTCGAGTGGTGGGATGCTAAGCGAGTTGAGAGCTCGGGAGGTGGGAAGCTAAGCGAGTTGAGCGCTCGAGTGGTAGGAAGCGAAAGCTCGAGCGGCAGTCATGTTAAGCGAGTTGAGAGCTCACTTCAGGTACTCCATACAGCGAATTGAAATCCAGCGTTTTTTTTAACAAGTAGGAGATCAGTCAAATGGTCCTTTTGAGAACAGAGAACTAACCTGTTAAGTTACTCTCTTTTGAGCACGTGACCACTATACCCGCCCGCTCGCTGCTCGAAAAATATTGGCGGAAAAAGGTTCCTCCTTGGTCATATTTCTGGCTTCCGATTGGTTATGGATCCTGTCTTTAAAAGAGCTAAAGCTCGCCCTCTTATAATCTCCGCGTTAAATATGTCTTCTAGCCGTATTCGCAAACTGATATTCTTTCAGAGCGTAGCGAACTAAGGCCTCCACGGCAGTGCCCCCCCCGGGAGGGGCTTCGATAGCCTACTACGCTTGACCTATCCATCCTGAAAGGGACGGAGCACAGTTTGGTAAGCGAACGCTCGAGTGGAGTCAGATTAAGCGAGTTGAGCGCTCGCGTCGGGTACAGCGAATTGCAATCGAGTGTTTTTTAACAAGTTCGTAGGAGATCAGCCAAATGGACTTTTTGAGAACAGAGCATTAAGCCAAACGTCCTCGGATAAGCAAGAGCGTGAGTTAAACTCTCGCTCGCCGCACGGAAAGAAAACTTAACGTTCTCTAATACGTGGAAGAGTTAGTCGAATTATCCTTTTTCGGACAGAGAAGTAAGTCAAATGCCTTCTAACTTGCTCCGTACAGTGAGAGAACCAGTCCAAGCCTCCCCTGTGCGAATCGAGAACGAGGATTATCATCGTAGAGATTATGTGACAATACCGAGGTGTGATTCGCCGGGAGCGTTATTCTCCGTACTAGCTGCTCTTGGCGGCTCTTCCCCACGTTCCGAGCATCCCTGCAAGAGCTTCTCCTTAGTGACCTGTTGACAACCCGACACGACATCACAAAAACATCTACATCCTTCACCACACCCAACTGAATCCCGCCTTCCCGCGCCTTTGTCTAGATGCCTCAAGCATTATAGCAACACTCTCGACCAAGATGGATGTCCTCCTCAAGATAGCATCAGACAACACAAACAAACGCTGCGATGCCAGCCTGGAGCCGGGCTACTATTTGAACCTCACTTTGTCTATGTAAGCTTGTCTGAACCTCGCAAGAGGTGCCTCTTGTGCTCTCTGACGGATGCTACAGATTCATCCTCATCGCCATTCTGCTATCGTACCTGCCCCAGCATTACCGGATCATCGCGCGCGGCACGTCCGAGGGCCTCTCGCCCTACTTCATCCTGCTAGGGGCAACGTCGGGAACATGTGCCTTCGCAAATATACTCGTCTCGCCAGTCTCTCGCGCGGACGTGGCATGCTGTAAGGTTGTGAGCATATTCGACTGTGCCACCGGGCTGCTAGGTATCGTGCAGGTGGGGATGCAATGGTTCTGCTTCACAGTCATGTAAGCATTCAAACCCCCCGAGGCAGCATGTTCGGCGTGCCAATCTGCAACCCTTAGACTGTTTCTTTTCCTCATATTCTTTCCTCGATTCCCCGTCGTCGAAGACAACGAAGCCGGCCCCAGCTACACCTGGCGCACCGCTCTCACCATCGGTTTCATCTGTCTCTTCCACGGCCTGATCACCATCGTCCTCAGTGCGGCTCTAGCGATCGCGAAACCTTCCATACTCGGCACATGGGGCAACATTCTTGGTGTGATAGCTACTACGCTCGCTGCTATACAATATATACCACAAATATGGACGACTTGGTACCTTGGACATGTAGGTAGTTTGAGCATTCCCATGATGTTGATACAGACACCAGGGAGTTTTGTTTGGGCGGCCAGTCTAGCGGCCAGGATGGGGATCGAGGGCTGGAGTACATGGGGCCTTTTGATTGTCACAGGGTGTCTGCAAGGGTGTTTATTGGCCATGGCAATTTGCTTTGAAATCAAGGCTAGAAGGGGAAAGAATGGCGATGGGGAAGAAGTGAGTATATCTTTATCTAGGGATGAAAACTGTGCTAATGGCCATAAGCCTTCAAAGGCGCGTTGCGTGGTTGGATACATTTCAAGTCAGAGAGATGGTGCAGAAACAGATGATGAGGGTGGGGCAGTGGTTGAAACACCATCTAGCGAGAGAACACCACTTCTGAACGGCTCTCGAAAGTCTTCGAGAGCATATATTCGAGACACAAATTGAAGTGGACGAAGAAGGCTCCCTCCTGTCATAATGTACCGGATCAGTCTAACGGAAGATTCCAAGGGTACAACCTGGTCCTCCTCTCTATTCCGAATCTACTTTCCAATTTATCATCTTTTTGGGCCCAAAATGCAGTCAAAAATCACGGTGGACAGCGCCATCAAATATAGTGAACGAAGGACGAGAGAATGGAGGCACGCGTTGATATTCATGTTGTGGGGGTGCGATTGGTTGTCATGTCCTTTATATGGCGGACTATCTTTGAGCCTCCACTCTACCACATCATTACAAGATGAGCGATTCCCACCCGGATTGAGAAATTGCGGCAAATGTTCCCACAACCTGCTTGGATGTACTACTCCTAATATAGTCAGCAAGGCTAATCAACGAGGCGGAAGGATAGCAATTCGCTGCTCATGGTACGTACGATCAACCATCAGGCGACATGCTCATGGATTATATGGATCGCGAGCTCTCCATACAGTTGATCGATCCGTTATTAGCGATTCTTTTTCCATGCATATCCCCCTTGACCTGCCGGCGCACCCGCTACACACAGTTTCTCCTGCCCCGGCCAGCAATATCCGTAAACAATAGGAGCGTTGGCCAATGTAGCGCTATCCTTCCTCGGTACACATATTCTACCGCCTGCACAGCCCGTCCAACCTAGTCCAGCGGCGGTGGTGCACTGAGCCGCGCATCTGTAACTGTTCTTCTGTACTGTATGGCCTCTTGGGTTGACTATACACATCTCTGAGAAGAGAACGCAGGCGGCCGTGCCGGGGCAGCCTCGGTTCATGTCGCAGGCCACCTCAAAGGCTGCGTCGGTTCGACGGGAGACATCAGCATGAATGGGACTTGCGGGTGGAAGAGGGATAGGGGGGTTCATGATGCCGTTTATGATTGTACCAGGAGAGTTACCCTGCTGGAATGGAGCCTCAGGAGGCTTTGGCGTCAGGGAAGCAGGAGGTTCAATGGGTCCGGTAGTATTGAAGCTGGAATACCCAGTTGACCCGCGGACGCAGAGCGATGGCGTCGTCCATATTGCGTCGGCAGCATACTGCCACAGAGTTGTGTAGTTGAAGACTGTTCTTGGTGTGTTAAAGATCCGGCAGTCGGCAGCGTCGTAGAGGAACTGGAGAGGGGTGCTCTCGTTTTTGCGGACTTGGTTGCGCAGATTGATGGACGCGGCGACGATCAAGACGTCGTTTGATGTGGTGCGGTTGGGGAGGAAGGTGCTTCGTGGGTCTTGTTGGTCTCGGAGTTTTGCTTGGGTAAAGGCGATGTTGGAGTCGAGGTCGAGTTGGACGGCGTAGGAACGGGCACCTCGAGTCAAGCTATCGTTACCATCAATCATCGTTGTTGGGGAAAGAGGGGGGGTCAGTGCAAATTTAACCTACCCAACTGCTTGCATAGGACCATATGATGGACGACCACCTACCACCACGGTCTTGACTCCAGCATCGTGGTGCATCATCTCGACGAACAACGAACATGTCGAGGCACATAGCGCATCAGTAAGCTGAGCATCACATCAGAACCGTAAAAGTCAAGACACATGTCGGATTTCTTACAATTACTATATCGTTCGCCTCGAATGGCTGCGATACATTGGCTGGTCTACCGGCAGTACCGTAAACCTTGAAGTACTCATCCGCTCCAGTAGAAGCCGTTGTGAAAAAGACGTTGGCGAAGTCATATTGTTCCTACAGAAAAGTTTAGCGTCGATTCTGGTGCTCCTGCAGCTGGAGATCCGCCTCGGGTTTCAAGGGTAATCGGCTGAATTATCCCTGACGTACGAGGAAAGGGAAGCCAAAAGGTTTGCTGCTCCTCGCCACCGAAGAACACCAAGATGTAGGGGGTTTGCATCTTCTGCTGCAATCCTCCACTTACCACGGCCGAGAATCCATCCCCATGTGCCGTATACGGCCCAAAATACTCTTCCCAAGACCCAAAAAGCCTCCCAGTCACTGGATTAAACCTATTTTTCGGCACCCACTCGCTCGCAACCAAATTAAGATATCCATCACTCTCCTTCGGCAGCGTCTCCCAATACTTCGTCAGAACCTGACCTATCGGGCTGCCCGTTTCATGAGAGCGCATTTGACTCCCTCCATACGGATTCGTCCAGGGGAAGAACTGCTTGAATGTATCGTGGGCAAGGAGAGCGTCGCCTCCCGAGTTCTGCTGCAGATCGATGAGGACTTTGGTCTTCCCGACGGCTTTGGCCTTGCGGAGGAACTCGGCGATGGTTTTGCTGAAGGTGTGGACCGCGCCCCCTATTTCGAGGAAGCTCGGGATGCTGAGGACGGCCAGCGAGGAGTTGGGCAGGAAATATCCGGTTAGGAACCCGCCCCCGAAAGTGCCGATGTCGGTTTGGAAGACGTCGGGGTGAGAGGGGTAGGCTGGATTGTTCCACGAGGTTTGTGTCGCCTGGAGGGAGGCTGTGATGGTGGGAGAGATCGTCTCCGTTGGTTCGGTGGGAGAAGCGTTATTCGCTTGATCTGGAGTTGGACGATAGCCTAGCACAAAGAAATTGTAGAAGTCCCCTCCGGTCCTGAGTGGGCTCGGGTCACCGGCGTTGAGGTAAATGGCCCTCCAGTGGTCATCGAGCCGTGTGCCATTTTCAAGTTTGATGGTCGTCGTGTCAGCAGTGTAGAAAGTCCCGGCGCCACTGAAGATGCTTGCGCCGCCTTGGATGTCTTGCGCTGCGCTGGCCATTAACTGGTTCCAGTCCGAATGCGCTTCCAGACCCCCGATAGCATTGTTTGCAGCGTAGTCGGTAAGGAATTCAATGACTGGCCTGCCATCAATGGTTGCAATTGGCGAAGCATCAGAGGCACCAGGCCTGAGGCTCTCCTGAACATGGGCTATTGGCGGGTTAGTCCTTGACGCACTTCTGCTTCTGAATGGGGAGATGGAGACATTCGACGACTTAAGTCCTTGACGCCGTCGGAGAATCAAGGAAACTAGCCCAGATTTCGAGGGACCATTTCCTCAATTGTCCTTCGGGATCTAGGGGGTCTTGGTCGATCGACCAAAACAGGATGTGAGAATTTGTGGCATTCTCTCCTACTCCATCGGACAAGGAAACATGGGCCTTCTGAAACATCCCCGAGGTCGAGGGGCGTACCGAGGCCGCTGCAAAACTCTTCTTACCTTCTAGATAAACCCTCGGAAGCTCCACGCCATCCCTCGAAACGCAGACAATTCTCCACGGACTCCCAAAAATAAAAGCCGAGAGGACCCCCGCGTTGAGGTTCAAGTGGGAGTCGTGTGCGGAAAATATGAGGCGCTGCAGCATAACTTCATATTCGTATTGATTGGCAAGCAGGCCATTATTGATGGCTATCTGAATCCGGTTCAGCCCATCAATAAGGTCGACAGGGGGCTGTTGGTAGGTGATTGGTGGGGTCTTGAGGTAGGCAAGCGTGCTGTGGAACTGGAGTGTGTCTTTGTAGTATTCCAGAAAACGGGAGGCTACAGTTGGATTGAATGGGACGGAGGTAAGGCAGTCATGGACAAGCCTGGCGTTGAAAATGGATTCGGATTGCCCTATGTAAATTTGAGCTTCTGACTTTGATGGTAGGAGACAATTGCCCAGTGTTGGCCCGCACGGTTTCAAATGTTCTTTGACCCGAAGGACATGGTGGTAGATTGTCCGTCCAGATCGCAATGAACCAAGCTGATCGTTCTGTAAATTACGAGAGGATATAATCCATTCTCTAGCTCTTTCTAGAACGATCAAGCGTATTCTTGACGTATCTTAAAAAGATCCGACGGTGTCAAGAGCTCTATCGAATGGGCTTACCTTGCTCAGGGTTTACTATACTGCTACACGCAGTAGAAAGAGGTGGCTCCCCTCTCCTTTCAAAAACAGAAAGCAGATCATCATGAGCTGGGGTTGCCGATGAAAGATAGGGTAGAGCAAGCGAAAAGACTCCCAAGGAGAGAGTGGACCGAAGCATTTTGCAACAACGAACGACAACTGAACAATTGGGGGATAACTTAAGGCTTCTTAACATAATAGGAGCAGGACAGGTCCAAGGCACTGGCCCCGTAGACCTCGGTGCTCAGCATCGCGAATCGAATGCCAGGTGGATCTCCCATTCATTGAGCTGTTGGTGCGGCTGAAACTACTTACCGCAGCTTTACGAGACTTTCCCGCAGAGCTCGACGAATACTTCCTCAAGAGGAAGGATCATGCCCAGGAGAGTAACATGGTGCTTACGGGTCATTGCCGGTGCATGGAATTAAAAACCAGCATCGTAACCAGCGTCGCGTTGACGGTATTTAGGGGGGAAACCATGGCTGGTCGCGCATGGTGTTTGTTTTGAGTCGAAGAAGTGTGGTAATATCGTCGAATCGTGGTAGGAGTTCACGAAGTACAACATATACTTCGAAGTTTCGGTACGATTGAGGCGTAAAACGGGAATTGTTCTGTACATGGGTGATACTAGGGCTAAATATATCTCGTACACTCCAGCCTCTAATAAACCACGGCCGACATGTTGTGTAACGTGATTTATAAGGATTGATCTGCAGAGTGGCACTCGAGACATGATGAAACGTTAAATAAGCCCCCTATTGTTGTTAGCTGCAGTTTCCTCAGCACCTCGAAGGAGGCACGTTTCACCGATGAGAAGATTGTTCACTCGCTTCACAATCTACAGTGACTGTGGCCCCTTCGAGCCTGAAGGAAGATCAGTCCCCGGTTCAATCAATACCTCCTGTAAACGCTCGTTAGCTACTTCCCTGTCCAGCACCTACGGACTGAATAACTGCAACTTTGCATTTGTCACACCGGAGTCTCATCTGTCTCTTCGTCAATTTATTTTACTGTTTGGTGAAGCCCACTTTGCTGTACAAACCTTCTAAATAGCATCCACTGTAGTCTTTGGAGAAGCGAAAGCATTTCTTTTGCGATCTCCCGTCAACCATGGACCCTCTTTCCGTGACTGCCAGTGTTATTGCCATCCTTGACTTCTCCAATAAGATAGCATCTTTCATCAAGACAGCACTGAAAGCTGGGAAAGAAAAAGAGAAATTTCTGGACACCATCTTCTCAACGCAAGATGTCATAGAGAACATCAAACAAAACTTGGATGAATTGAGAAGCAATCCTAAAAACGAACCTTGGTACGTTCGGCTTGGAGGAGCGACCCACAATGGCCATGAATCGTCCCTGATGAAGCTGAAAAGGACAGTGGAGGACATGGCATCTATGATCGTGATCCCAAAGAAGAGGCTCAAGCGCCATATTTCCTCTTTCAAGTGGGCAATGAAGACTAAAAAGGATTTCGAGGCACTTCTTCAGCAGGCAGACAACTACACAAAGGCCGTCCACGTAATAATGACAAGCACCCATACCAGTATTGGCCTTGCGCACAAAGGTATGACGGAAAAGATGGGTGAGGACGACAGAAAGGAACGCGACGATAGAGAACGGAGAGATATGCAAGACTGGTTCTCACAATTGGATTTCAAAAAGCGGACCAGGGATATTCTAGAGCAGACAGATCCATCAACACGGACAGGGAAATGGTTTCTGGATCTTCCAGAGGTCAGAACGTGGCAGAAGGGTGATTTGGCAATGCTGAAGTGCTATGGGGGTATCAGCATGGGCAAGGTACGTCAAAAAAGTCTGTGGAGACCGAGGACTAACTAATCTGGTGGACGCAGACTGTTTTGTCAGCCATAGTCGTCAACCATCTATGGGAGTCTCGGCTAGGAGTGCCAGTCCTATGCTTGTATCTCGAGTACAACGATCCGAAATCAACCAAGCCAAGACAACTATTGAGTAGTTTACTCAGGCAGCTAATCCAGTTTGAACAGTTCACCGTCAGCTCGAAGATGAAAGAAATTTACAAGAAAGCTACAGGAGGGAGGAGCGCAGATGACAACGAAATCATTGAGCTCTTCCAGAATGCCGTCCAGTGCTTCAAGCGCGTATACGTTGTTGCGGATGGTCTTGATGGAGATAAGGACTGTTCGTTCTGGATTGAAAAGATTTTGCCCACACTAGCTCCAGGGAAATTGAGGCTGCTAACGACTTCAAGAATTGTGGACGTCATGTCAGACTATTTTGTCAAGTGCAACATTTGCCATGGTACCTGCGGTCTACACGGCACTGGACGAGACGATTGTGTATATTATCAGTGCTTGGACTGCCGAGAAAAGCGCTTCGATATCTGTCGTCTTTGCAAAGAGAAAAACGAGGTGTGTGGTGTGGATCCAAACCACAACATTGGGAATCCAAGGTATATCGAGATGGAGATACGCATTCCTACAGCGGATTTGAAAACCCTAGTTGCTGCAGAGATCACAAAGATGATGCCACTTCAGGGGGGCGACTCACCTGTGCAGCACCCCAAACGAGCCTCGAATCAACTCGGAGAACAATGCCAACAGAGCCACGAGTTCATGTCCGAAGTAGTCACGGCCATTGCAGATAATTCCGAGGGCAGTTTTCGCATTGCCGAGCTCTTAGTCGCCTCCATAGCAGACCTTCCAACGAAATGGGATTTCACAAAAGCGCTCAAGAAGCTGAAGGTACGCCAGTACGACTTTTCCGAAATCATGGACTTGCTGTACGACGAGACAGTGGAACACAGAATCAAGCAACAGAAGCCCGCGACTGCGGCGCTCGCAATGAAAACCTTAGCATACGTTAGCGGTGCACACCGAACTTTGCAGCTAAAGGAGTAAGTGTGTCTTACTGAGAAAGAGAAAATAACGCCTGCAAAGCCTTTGTGCACTTAGATCAGATTGTGCTAACCTGGGTGATAGGTTGCAGCATGCCTTAGCCGTGGACCTAGATGATCCTAACCCCAAGCACAACGAGAGCGCCGAACCCGATTTGCAGGTAATTGTAAAGGCCACACAGGGACTTATCAAAGTAGACCGAATCGGGAGGCAGTTCATTCGCCCGGACCACTCAATACTAGCGGTATATCTGCACAAGCATGAAGACCAATTAAAGACTCCCGGTACAGAGCTGGCAAGAGTCTGTCTGGCATATTTGAAATTCGACTTGTTTGCTAAGCCATGTCAGCCGCTTGAGCGCTTCAAGGACAAGGAAAGGAGCCATTCCTTCCTCGGGTATGCCCTAGAACACTGGGGTGACCACGTTCGAGAGGCTGGCGAGTCCTTGAAAGCTGAGGCTGTGGAGTATCTTCAGAACAAAGATCGTGTCGCAGCTTATATCCAAGCTGCATGGGCAGCAGATACCGAAGAGAGAGAGAAATGGGATGTTCGAAGAGACGTCCATCCATTTCACATCTGTGCCTGGTTTGGAATGGATCCATTGATCTTCACTCTCGATCCCACGAGACGTCTTAGCCTTGATATACCAGAGGGGACATACGGACAAACGCCCCTCATGTATGCTTGTCGGCGGGGACATGTGGCTACTGCACGCTTCTTGCTCGAGAACGGGGCATCGGTAAACATCATCAGTGAACGGGGACGCACTGCTCTGTTCGAAGCCGTCATCGCGACGAAGCGAGACGTGGTGAAGTTGCTTGCGGGAAGCCGTCTGGTTCGAGAAAAGCTTGCCGTCAACAGCCAAAACCCTCAGATGTTTGGTCGAACAGCGCTCATGGTCGCCTGCCGGCTAGGCTACGAAGACATTGCCAAACTTTTGCTAGAGCACGAGGATATCTTGGTGAATCTGCAGGAGTCGAACGGCTGGACAGCTCTGTCGCTAGCAACTTCGTATACACCTTCTGATCCTCTCGACTCTGAGAAACACGCTCATCTCATTGATTTGTTGCTAGCAATGCCTGGGATTGAGATCAATCGGCCGGAAAATGAGGGTCGCTCTGCACTTCTGGCCGGCATTGAGAAAAATGCCATTAACAGCGTAACCATCGCGACGAAACTGTTACAGAATGGCGCAGATCCAAACATGGCGGACAAGAGAGGTGTCGCTCCATGCTTAAGAGCTATTCTGACTGGAAATTTCGAACTCGTCCAGGTCTTGCTGGAACATCCACATATTGACCTAGATTGTGTCGACGAGATAGGACGGACGTTGATGCATGGAGCGGCCGAGCATGGATCCCGCGAGATGATTGAATTGCTGGTAGAGCGCCGTCTTCTCATTGATGTTCAAGACAAATTGGGAATGACTTCACTTCACACGGCGTCACGATTTAATAATGAAGAGGCCGCACGGACCTTGCTTAGTCATCGAGCCAATCCGAACATTGAAGACAACATGGGAAGAACATCCTCCACAGTTGCATCTCAATATGGCCACACTCAACTTGCGAATATCATCAAAGATGAGAGTATCCATGCGGGCATCAGCGCTCTACATCTCTTGAATGTTGAAATTCAACCCTTCTGGTCGTTGGTGAAACTGCACTCATGGCAGCAAATCATCCACCGGCTGCCACTGGATAATGCGAACACCACCGCGGATGCCAAAGAACCAGGAACAAATAACACCGCTCTGCATTGCATGATCCGCGACTACAAAGAGGATGGACCGTCATGGGAAATTGAACGTGAAGCTGTGTTTCGTGCACTGCTCGGATCTGGGAAGGTCGATCGCATCGCGAGAAACCAAGATCACCGCACGCCGCTTCACGTTGCTGCAGAGTGCGGGAATATCAAAGCCGCAGAGATCCTTCTCGAACTTCCAGATATCGAGATGAACCTCCTCGATCGCTGCGGATATACTGCGTTGACTATTGCCCAGTTGAACTGGAATTACCCCATTGCAATGAGACTTATCGAAGCAGGCGCTGATATCAAGGCTAGGCCAATGTCAGATCCAGAGCTTCACATGCTTCTCTTTGCGGCCATTGACCTGGATAGTCCCGTGGCTGTCGGACGGTTGATCCAGGCGGGCGCTGACCGCATGGCACAGGATGATCGAGGTCGGACGGCTGACATGCTCGCGTTGCAGAGAGGGAACAAGAAATTGCTGAGCGTACTGCGCGATAATCGCAGTTTTGTATTCGATGTGACGAGGTTTGGGAAGAAAGCGACAGGCAAGATGTCCGTATCGACGGAGGCGAACCAGGTAGAGAAAAGCCCCACAAACAAGGTGGCAGTCTCGACTTCTAAGGTCCAAGTTCAGGAGGCAACCAAGATTGAGAGGAGGGCCACAAATACGGTATCAGTGTCGACGATCGAGATCCAGATCCAGGAGCAAGGCAATGAACTTGAACCAAAAGAAGTATTGCGCAGTCGAGAAAGCGAGACGGTCCAGGGCAAAGAGAATGTTTATTCACAAAGGTCGTTCTCGAAAGTGGCCGCACTGCTCCATGGGGTCGACGTTCCCTCCACGAATTGCAGCGTGAGTGAGTATATGTACCAGTCGCCAAGTCCTGTCGATGGCTTCCCAGGGCGTACTGAAGCTTGGGATGGGATTCCAGCGAGCAGGGTCGCCGGGTGAGTTCCTCCGAGAATCGAGAGATTGATGACCTACAGACGATTTTAGATGTTTCGGGTCAACGAGGCCACTCACGAGGGAATTTGAAACAATCCACAGCATGTATTAAGTATTCTGTATGAACACGCGAACTTGCTCTATATACAGCTACGGGCTGGAGATATCGCTACTTGGATGTAGAATAGCCGAAATGGATCTCTGTCTTCTCTTCTCCAGTCCCCACCCGTTTAGTAATATTCTCCTTCTAAAGATCAAATGGGTCTTCTACATGGCTAAGGCGGCTGCAATGATTCTAGTGTACGTTTATCAAATATCCGAGGTTCAGTCCGTGTTCCAATTGAGTTGAGTTGAGTTGAGTTGAGTTGAGTCTAGCCCTGATACTTAAGCGAACCCCTGAAGCACCAACCCAAATTTAACGTAACTCATCAGAGTAAACTCAGCCTTGCACCGCTTCTCAGCAAGAGCCCGTTACTAGGTAACGAGGTATCCAGAGAAGGCTTATTCCGTAATAGGAACGAGAAGCTAAAGAGGCTGAGAAATCGGCCATACTCGAGATATCGATTAAGCTAGCTATATACCTGATGAGAGAATCCACCTCTCCCTATATCCATCCAAGCCATGGCCAAAGCCCCCTTGTCGTTCCTCGTGCCATGCCCCCCCGTTATATAAAATTCTTCTAGCCTTCTTCGCATCGAAATCAGACCTCCTCTCGATGGTAATCCAAAGCACCTTCAACGTGACACTCGCTCGGTTTGTTCGCCCATGCTGTGATCCTGCATGCCACATCGGATGATGGCGATCCGGAGGGGCTTTTGGAAAGCGAGAAAGAATCACTCTTCTGTCTGGCGGCATCCCACGCGCGACTCTCGAGCGAACGGAACGATCGAACCGATCTCTCGCAACCCGATATACGGCACCCGTCGGCCCAAAAGACAACCTCTACTCTACAGGCCGGCCCCGGCCAGCCAGAAGCCAAACGCCGATGTCCACTGATCTTGCGAAGCCCTTGCGCGCCGAATTACCTCTTCTTCTTCCCATCCAGCCCCGCAAGCACCCTCTCCAACCCCAACGCCGCCCTCTTCTCCCCCCTCCTGAACACCCCATTGAAAAACTCCGGGACCACCATCCGACTGTTCGCATGTTCCCTCGCGAAACCCACCGCAGCACTCCCACCCAGCGTCTCCCGCGTCACTCGAACCGCCTCCTCCAGCAAGCCCGTGCCCACGCCCGTCTCCCTATATCTCATCCTCACCGTCCAAGCACGGATGATGCCCTGTCCGCCCGTTTTGCCGTGTTTGTTATTCCCGCTTCCCTTCCGTTTCGAGCCATTGCTCGAACCCAGCGGACTCGGTGGGTTTCTCTCGAGGCGGAGGACCAAGGCGCCGATCAACTCGTCGCCGTAGCGGCTGCCGAGCACGATGTCTTCCTCGCCGTTGCCTTTCTCGCTCGTCAGGAATCCCCAGCCCAGCTCCTCGGCGAGGCTGAGATACCCGCTCGCGAGGCCCCGGACGGCGATCAGGCCGGCCATGGTGGCGCCGCCACATGTGGTGAGCACAATGCCGATATCATCCGCTTGCTTATAGAAATACCTCGACACCAACCCCAGCGCCAGAACCCAGATCGCCACTGTCAACGGGTGGAAGATCATCGCACGACTTGCAATCTGCCGCTGTTGCGCCACTGAGTCCGCGACGAGTTTCAAGGCGAGGGTTTTGTCTTCGGTCGTGGAGAGGATTGCGGTGGTGAGGTCGGGGACGCCGTCGAGGGGGTAGGCGGAGGCCGATGGTATGGTGGAAGCGGGTTCGGAGGGGATGGAGGACATGATGGAGAGGGAGGAGGGAGGCAAGGTGTGGAGGGGTGGGAGCGTCTGCGAGGAGTAGGGGGAGAGGTTTGGGGTGGAGGTGGTGGAGTTGAGGGTTGAGGTTGGGAGGACGAGGTTTGCGCGGAGGAAGGTGAAGAACGCTAGAGAGAGGCTGTTAGCTTTGTAGGACTTGTGGATCGCCGGGCAGAGCCTGATGGCAAAGGAGAAGACGGTGCTCCATTTGCGCCAGTGATGCCAGTGATGCCGAGAGGGGAAGAGATTCTGGTGGCAATGCGACCCAGAACACGTTGTGTCGTGACACCAAATCCTCGTCCCATGTCCCGAGGTTCACTCACAATTTTCTTCTCACACAACCACACAACCACAATATCCCAAACAACACAAGGCAACACAACGCAAGACAACGCAACACAATACAAAGGAGGACAGCAGATATCCGACTTGGACAGAGGATAGGAAAGAGACGAAGGAGACAATGGCATACCAGCACTCGTCCTCAACCCCGGCACCACATCCAGTCCCCTCTCAATACTCCCGGCCAGCATATTCCTCAAGTCGCCCTCATGGCGCACGTGTGTAGCCATAACGTGGCGGCCGGTCCGGAGGACCATCCAATTATCCAAAACAATCTTCAACGAAGCTTCTCCAAACAGGCACAACTCCACATGCGGCGTACGGACGGATGCTGAGTACCATTTCGATAATTAAAACATGGCCCAGGCGTCCTGTCCGGTCTTTATATCCCCGCCATACAATCCTCCCACGTGGTCCCCAATTGGCCCCAACACGCCCGCAGGAAGCGATAAGGCAATCTGCACCTTGGCGCGCCTATCCAGCGAGCTGACAGGTCGCCGTCAGGGGGGACCGCAGGATCGATGGACTGGCCAACGGTGGACAGGCCGTGCCTCGAGTGGGGACGTTTGATACGTTTGATACGTTTGATACGGACGACGTTTGATACGGAGGACGAATCCGTTTGATACGCTTGATCTGGATCCGTTGGAGGCGAGGACAATACTACGTCCTACGTACGGCACCACCTCGAAATCTGGTTTGGAGGTGATGCATGGTGCGTGTGATGGAGATAAGGCAGAAGCTGGCGCCTGCTGTCGCGGTGTTGACTAGGTACCGTCAATGGAGGGAACGCAGTGACCATATGGAGAAGACTCGACTCAATGCGAGGGCAAGGTCAAGGGAATATACAGACTGCAAACCTGGTGAAGTCCCCCCAGATGGGACCCTATCCAGAGACCAAGATAGACGGTACTTTACATGTCCCTTTCGAGGAGGTGAGGCTACTAGCGCGTGTCACCAGGCCGGTGTCGCCTAATTTATATCCCAACCGGCTGTTCTGATTAGGGGAAATAGTAAGCGAACGAATTTATATCGTCATGTAAGCGCGGGCTTGGCATCGTGGGAAGAATTCCGAGCGACCACATTTGAAATCTCGTAACTCGAGGCGAGAGACTATAATAGGAGCAGGGGTGTTTTTATTATTTTTATCGTCTAGACGAAATTATCACCAGTGCCTGGAACGCTCGTCCTGATTCTTACATGGAGGCTCTACTAAACAGCCAGTGGTGGAGATGCGATGAGGTGATATTAGCAAATCGTCGGCCAACCAAGAAGCGGTACACGTAGCGATATTTTTCGGGGAAGAAGAGTGGTTTCATTGGTTAACATAACAAGCACAAGACCAAGCACCTGCGACCCAACTCCCGCTTCAGCGACTCCCCTTTGTGAGTTGTCTCCCCCTACAGTCGGTCGGTCTACATATGGACATTGGACAGCAATACTGTATCTTGGTGTCTGACCCGACGTTGGCTGCGATGATTGTGCCCGCTATATTGCTATTGCCGATGATGGCTGCGCCACAGGGTGGCAGACATATCGAGACACTTTCACCAGGAAGGTGGGTATTCAACCATTGACCTGGTCTGTTGACTGCAAACAAACAGCCTCGTTAGTTATTGCGTCCGCTAAAGCTAAAGCTAAAGCGGCGCATACCCAAAGATTTCTGGAGTATGATCAGATTTTGGTCAGCAAGCAGACAGACCTTGCAAGGCATGGTGGTTGGAAAGCTCATGGCGCCATCGCCGCTAATGGTCCGTTCCCCTCCCCCGGGAGTTCGTCCCCTGTGGAGGGTGGATGTTGGAGGGGATGAAGTGCTCAAAAGGTCGGGAAGGTGGAGGGGACAAGAGGACGTTGAGCGTGGACCGCACCTCAGTCTCCACGCCATCAACAAGTCCCCTTTCGTCGGTCAAGCCTTTGGCTGGAAGGGGTGTAACTCGTACTGTGAGTGCAATTTCGACCTTCAAACAAAGATGATTTCCACAAAGCTTTGGTTGGTTGTGATACCGTAGAGGTGGCATCCCAATTCTTGTCCATCACTTAAAAAGCCCTAATGGTCAGAAAGCGATCTCGTAGAATGAGAAAAGTTCCGATGATTCTCTCCTGATTTACCCATCGAGGCTCTGTACCCAGCTTAGACGATGACGAACTAACTCTTTAACCTCCCCATCAATAATGCCTCGACCTTCGTCCCTTTCCCCAGCTCCTCCGTCCCAGTAGGCAAGCATAACAACGCATTCGCACTCTTCAAACTCCCCACCTTCGAACTCCTCTGTCCCCCAGTACTACTAGCATAACATAGGCCATCTTTCCCCATCGTGATAATGGCACGATGATACTCCGCTCGCTGAGGGTCAAGACGGAATTCATGTTCCAGCGTGACGAGAATCTTCGACAAGCCAGCGGGTGAGACGCCAGATAGGTGGTGCAACGACGGGAGTACAAAGAGGTTGAGCGTGACGACTGCGGAGACTGGGTTGCCTGGGAGGGAGAAGATGACTTTTTGGGTACGCTCTCCGGAGTTGTTTTTGAACGGGACGGTTGCGAAGGTTGTTGGCTTCCCTGGCTTCATGGAGACTCGACCGAAGTGTATGGTGCCGCCCAGTGAACGCTCGATTGTGGGTTTCAGGAGGTCGAGTTCCCCCATTGACACCCCGCCTGATGTGATGATAACATCCACTTTGCGCATTGCATCGCGGAGAGTTTCTTCGAGTGCTCTAGGCTTGTCCCTCGCGATACCGAGGTCGATGGTCTCGAAGCCCCAGCCACGCAGAGTTGATGTTATCGTTGGACGATTGCAGTCTCGGACTTCTCCTAATTTCAACTCGCCAGGTCGACTATGTTCAACGATCTCATCACCTGTCGAGAGGACGCCGATGATGGGCTTCTTGAAGACTGACACTTCGGCTTTGCCGACTGATGCCAACAAGCCCAACTCTCCTCCAATATCAGATATCTCTTCCCCCTTTTTCAAGATGATTTCACCTTTCTTGATATCGCTTCCAACCTCGCGAATGTTCTCTCCTTCTTTGACCCCTTCAGCAAGGATCTCGACTTCTTTCTCCTCGATGTCGCCTTCGGTCATCGTTCTGAGGACGGTGTCCTCGACCATAACGACCGAATTAGCTCCGGGAGGAAGAGGTGCTCCGGTTGTTATACGTGTTATTTGGCCAGGTTCCAACGGATTGATCCCACCGGGTGTAGCGTGGGATACCGAAGCTACTGGAAACACCCCTTTGCTAGAAGCGCCAGCTTTGGGAGCAATGACAGCGTAGCCATCAACAATGCTTGCTCGATACGCTGGGACGGCTTCCGAAGCGGCGACATCTTCCGCTAGAACAGACCCTACTAAGCTTCCATCAACCTTCGCTGAGACGACTTGTGGTGCAGGAGTGTGCTCTTTGATAAGCTTTATCGCGTCGTCGACTGCAAGCATAGGATAAGGCGATGATCGATTCCGTCTTGTCGGGCCTAGACTTGGATCATTTGATCGGGGATTTTCATTGGGGTTGGTATGTCGAATTGGCATTCCATGTCCACCATGGCCGTGGCCGTGGCTGTGGCCATGACCATGACCATGACTATGAGAGTGGCCGTGACTATGAGCAAGTGATTGTTGATTCGAAGCGGAACTCACTCCTGCTTCTTTCTCGAGTCTCTTAACACCCCCCGAGTGAAGTGCCCTTGAGTCTGATCCGGCGGCTTGAAGACAGGCGTGTGGCAAGAGCTTCAAGATAGACTGTAGATTCTCTTTTGCTCCTTTGGGAGATCCTGGTAGAGTGATGACGATAGTCTTATGTCGAACGCCTGCCACTGGCCTTGACATAAGTGCAACTTGTCCCAGTCAGCTAAGATTGATTCCTCGCACTTAAGGAACTCACAAGGAGTGATCGCTAACGAGGCTGCTAGCATTCCATGAACAAGTCCTGGAGCTTGTTTATGTAGAAGTGGTGTGACAGCCTTCAAAGTTCATTAGAACGTATCTCATTTAACGAGGAAAGCTTGAGGACTCATACCTCTGGAGTATTATCAGAAATCGCAAATCCAGTACCGCCAGTAGTGACAATCAGATTAACCGCATCTTCTTTATCTGCCCAAGCAGTGATACTCCGTTTAATCTCGAGCACATCGTCCCCTACAATCTTCACCTCATCTACTTGCCACTTACCACCGCCCACATCATCGAAGACCTCGGAAAGAACTCCACCAGAAGCATCTGCCGATGGATCTTTCGAAGCAGTAGTGGAAACCACAAGAATTGCAGCTTTTAGTACGTTTGCAACTGACATGATGGAGGTTTGAAGGTCGGATGGATTCGGCCTCGTCGGCAGAACGTCATTTGGACCGCGAGACATTTCATTTCAGCGCGTCGTTCCGAACTTTTCTTTTCCAAGTCTCACAACCTCAACTTCTTCAACAACGTTTCTCGCGTTTCTACGCCTCTTGATCGTCGCAATCATGGTTCGTATCAAGAATAGATACTTGCTTGTCAATATACTATACCCAGAATTGGACGATGCCACACAGAAAGGCACCCCAGACGTTCTTGCGATCAACCAGTCGACAACAGACGCGCTCAAAATAAAAGATCTTACAGGTGGTATCCGTGGGCAGGTTCGGCAATTGTTTGGCGACTATGGTTCTGGTGCTATATCAGATAATCTTCAAGGTAATTAATTTCTCGAAAGTTCGCCAACAAAGTCGGTGCAATCACTAATCGCGTAGTCAAATATCTTTCTCCGGCAACCTCGACGTTTATATTGCGAGTATCCCGAGTTCATTACCAGGTCGTTTGGGCAGCATTGACATTCATGACTTCCGTTCCGGTGAAGAACGGAAAGAAATGCGTATTCCGAGTCGTGCGAGTGAGTGGGACGATCCGCAAGGCAGAAGAGGAGGCTATCCGCAGGGCCAAAGAAATGATTATAAAAGCGAGGAGAGAACTGGGAGAAAGGAGCGAATCAAACCTCGCAGACATATTTGGGAAACCACCAACAGAAGCCGAAATACTTAAGGACGCTTTGATGGTCGATGCGGATGACAGCGAAGAGGGCTTGAGTGATGGTTGAAAACCAGGGGTATCATCGATTCTTCCTAATTACCTTTATGCCACTATCTCCAACCGGCATAGACAAATCTCCCATATCCTCGTCGAAATCATCCGCCACCATTTCGTCCGCCTTCGCCTTGTCTCCCTCGTCTCGAACCTTGGCCTGCTCCGCCCATTGCTTCCGCTCATACTCGTCCCATTCGTCTTTGGCATCAATCCAACGCTCCTGAACATCCTTGATATCCATTGTGGTTGTGCCCTCGCGCATAGCAACCTGCCAGACGGTGTCATTCGCCCCTTCGGCACCCCCAAAGGCATAACCGCCTGCTCTGTCAATAACCTGGAGTAAATGCATCATACTCCTCTTATCCTCTACTGCGAGCGTCTCGAACCCGACCAAGCCAAAGCTCTCGACGAGCTCGACGATAGCTGTGTTCAGCCCTTTGAACTTCGCTCCGACGGTAGACTCGTCTTCGAGATGTGGGAGCAGGTGGGATAGATCTTGGACCTCGGTGTAGTAATCGAGGTTGAAAGGGAGGGGTGAATATGTGGAGAGTTTGTCGATTTTCGTCAGGACGTTAAGATGTGGTAAATCCATCTGCAGCATTGCTCGCAAGGATAGAATCAGATTCGAGATGTAGAGGGAGGGTAGTGTGAGGCAATACGAGTCGGACAGATGCAGAACAACCATCTAGCCAAAAGTCAGCGCAAGTCACCTTGACCCGAAACTCAAAAGGGAACACGGACTCTATAACCAAGTCGCTGAAGTTTGAAGAATATGTTTCGTAATGACGAGTGATGCGTGTAAAGCTCGACTTGTCCAGGACAATCAAAAAGTACATAATCCTCTCCAAGCTCACTCAACCCCTTCTCCAACCACTCCATATTATGCTCCAGTTCTTCCAAGGCGAATAGCACGCCGCCGTTTGGACCAAGATCGTCCTCTTCCATAATCTCCTCCAGCTTGACCAAATCTCGCACATCGATTGCGCATGGGTAGCCGGTATGGTCGTTGGCGGGGTCGAGGTTGACGACTGAGCATTTCCGCCCGATCGCTGACATGAATTGTTGCATTCCATTGCAGTATGTACTCTTACCTGACCCAGGACTTCCCACCACAAGTTGCGCGAACGGCATCACGACTCCCTCGAGACGTTTCCAAGCAAGATGGTGGGGGAGGAATATTTGTGGCGGGGTAGCTAGGGATCCTGTATCGTAGAATGGTCGTCAAGCTCAGTTTTGGCAGCGAGAATATAATTGCTAGTAAAACCTGCTATCCCTGGTGAAGTAATCAACGAGTTTGGTTGTTTGGTTCAGTCGTTTGCGTTTGTTCTGTACTCTGTAAGCAAGTCGCGCTTTAAGTGGCATGAAAGAGCTCTAATCAACTTTTTCTGGCAATTAAAAGGCGGTGTATCCCGGCAGAATATCGCCCTCGAAAGTCAACATCTTTGGACGACATAACAACAATCTGCTGTACCCCTCGACA
This sequence comes from Amylocarpus encephaloides, assembly GCA_019669835.1. Classification (NCBI taxonomy): domain Eukaryota; kingdom Fungi; phylum Ascomycota; class Leotiomycetes; order Helotiales; genus Amylocarpus; species Amylocarpus encephaloides. The sequence continues at coordinate 22,661 of MU251516.1, forward strand.
AATCCAAAATAAAATGGCGCCTAGTAAGTCAAGGGGCTTCCAAAACAGTCTACGCATGAATATTTAGATGCATTAGAAACTAACACCCTCCAGCAATCCAATACGAACTCTCAAGTCCTCCCACCGATGCGGTCTCAGCTATCAAATTTGCGCCAGACTCTCCCACGAGATTACTAGTCTCGTCGTGGGATCGCAACGTCTATCTGTATGATATCTCCGGCGAAGAAGAAGGGGGGAAGCTGATCGAGAAGTATGAGCATCGAGCGCCGGTCCTCGATGTGTGCTTTGGAGCCGACGACCATGAGGCTTTCAGCGCGGGGATGGATTGGCAGGTAAAGAGGTAAGGAGCTGCAAACGAAACTCTATATTGAGGTAATTTCTGATGGAATCGTGCTATAGGATAAATCTCGACTCTGGAGAAACAGAAGTTCTGAGTACACATGAGGGCCCGGTAAAATCTGTGGTATATAGTAAAGAGCAATGTCAGTATCTTTGCCCTACCTCCTCATGTGGTGTCAAACACTGACAGAGGTATAGCAATACTCGTATCATCTTCATGGGATCTGACCCTCCACTTCCACTACCTGTCCTCGCCCGAGAAAGAAACCACCGTTATCTCTCTCCCAGCAAAACCCCACTCCCTCTCCATCACATCCTCCAAACTCGTAGTCGCCATGGCCGCTCGTCTCCTCTACATCTACGAACTCAAAAGCACACTTCTTCTCACATCTCAGAGCAATGTCGCTTCCAAACTCGACCCTTGGCAACAACGAGAATCATCTCTAAAATTCATGACAAGAGCAGTGGCTTGCATGCCCAACGACGACGGATATGCTAGTAGCAGCATCGAAGGCCGTGTCGCGGTAGAATGGTTCGACCCATCGCCTGAGTCGCAAGCGAGAAAATACGCTTTCAAATGCCATCGACAGCCAGATCCTGAAGGTGAAGGAACGGATATTGTCTACCCTGTAAACGCCCTGGCATTCCACCCGGTCCACGGAACTTTCGCATCTGGAGGTGGTGATGGCGTAGTCGCGCTCTGGGATGCGAACGCTAAGCGAAGAATCCGCCAGTATCAGAAATACCCGCAGAGTGTCGCAGCGTTGTGTTTCTCGAGCGATGGGAAATACTTGGCTATTGGCGCATGTCCTGGGTTCGAGACTGCGCAGGAGGAGTATAGTGGTGAGGGAACAAAACTTTATATCAGAGAGTTGAGCGAGACTGAGGCGAAGGGTAAGCCGCCGAAAGCTTGAATTGTGTATAATATATGACGGCTCCAATATGCATAGCGTTTTGAGGGTAAGAAAAATGATGATGACTTTGAGACATTAGGACCACAGCAGTCCGCTCTCTACTATTCTACATTTCATTTTGCAAAGGGCTAGCTAACTTTCATCGAATCTACTGTCTCGGTAAATCCCAGCAACCATTTAGCGCAAAGCAAGCCCAGCCTTGATCGATCAGCCCACAGGGTTTCCTGCGTCTCAGAAAAGAAATCATTTCCCATTTCCCAACAAAGAAGAGAACACCCCTCCCAATCCTCTTTTCATCCAGAAGGTCAAAAGCCACCCTGTTTCGCAAACCAAAATACGACCTCTGCTTCCAGAACTCGATCCTTGCGGCACAAACTCAACAGACATTTGACGTCTACAATGAAAGAAGTTTATCAAAGAATCATAGACTGGAAGGGAGAACTAGCAATTCCCCTGTGTATATTCAAGCTTTTAAACGTTCCAATCAGTCCTCTACTAAGGAGAGATGTGTCTGCAGACCGAAAATCCGCACTCTAACGTGTAGGAACCATCTAGATTCAGATTCAGATTGCATAAAGAGGAAACTCAACAGGGAATCAGGAATCGTAGCGCTCATGGTTCAACACAATCGTCCCGGATTGGGACGACAATTTTGCGTTGCCGAAGAGTTATGTTCCAATACATAATCACGACTATCCGCCCAGTAAGTCATTTCTATTTCCAACCATACTTCAGTGGGTCCTTTTTGATACAGAGTAATTTATTTCTACTCTCCTCGATATCTTCAACAAACTCGCTGTAACTTTCTAGATCAATTCGTCACGAAAATCCTATCCACCAATTATTTAGCACGTCACACACAGCAGTTTACCGGAAGCTCGAAATGACGAAAGAAAGATTCTCCCCAACGCAAAGCATTCCAGTCTCACAGGAAGAAAGGAACTTATCGCTTCCCAGAAGGTTGAATGCGGGTCCCAAAACACAAAAGTCGACAGCCCAAACAAGTAAGACACGCTATCTCCCCTAGCGAGTCACCGCTGACTTTTCAAACGCTAATACTCCTGATAGGATGGAATCTTCCCGGAACAAGTCAAACTCAAATAAAGGCGATGTTCTCTCAACTAAAGTGACTAGTTTAACCAAAAGATCAGAGCCGAATGAACAGGTGGTAGAATATGGCACGTTCTGCGGAACGCAGAGTGAGATGTTCGTTACCAGGTGTTGAAGATTAGGCAGAAAATGGCGGAAGGTGATAAGGTGGGGGAAGGGGGTGGAATTACAGCACTGAGACCGAGAAAGAGTGGAAGTTTTTTACACTTGCACGCACTGGTATGGCCCTAGGTACTTATGTTGATTTTCGAGGGTCGCTTGTTCGTGGCATCGTAGCACAAGATCGAAGCAAAAGTACGCCAGGGAGACGGACATTCCAGTTTACACCCAGAGGAAAAGAACCAACGAGCTGACGATCTGACGTGTGCAAATGCAAAGATTGAAATCCCCTAACTGCGCAGCAAGAAAGAGAGGGGGAGGTCGAGGAGCAAGAAACGCGTGAGACCGGCAGGTATGCGACTTTGATGAATGGGATGTGACAAACGTAAATAATGCTTTCCTACGTTGAATCGAGATAAGCTATAGGAAGATTTCAGGGGCGCTCTGCAAAATAGCGGGTTTCTTGTGAGATTACTGGAATTTATAAGGTTGTCGCCGAAGGGGACGGCGAAGAGGAACTTATTGTTGGGGCGGAGGTACTGATTCCTGGATGAAGGGGTGTTTACATCGATGTATTTGATGGTTGGTAGGAAGGCAGCTGTTTTCTGAGAAGAGCTTCTGAGCACTGGGCAGTCTTGTTAAGTTTAGGTAGCGTTGATAATCTACACCTCGCATTGATACTTTACAAACATCACAATCTAAAAACAATCTTACTAAGTCCAAACATAGCCCTTCGCCAAGTAAATAACGCAGAACCAACCATAATACAAAGTCGTCAAGTACCGAATTCTATGTCAACACCCCAGATCCCCACCCATAATACAACGCCACCCCTTTTCCCCAACCTCAACAACGAAAATAATCAACCAATCAATTTCAAAATATCCCCCATCCTCGTAGTCTTCTCCTTCACACCCTTGACGGTCTCCTGGAAAGCCTTACTGACCAACTTCCTCTTCTCTGTTTGAATATCCAGAACACGCTCCTCAATACTACCTTCCATAACAAGCCTCCACACACTCACAGGTCTCGTCTGTCCTAATCTATTGACTCGATCGACAGCTTGATCCTCGATGGCTGGTGACCACCATGAATCCGCAAGGATGACTGTGTCAGCTGCGACAAGATTGAGACCAACGCTACAGACAGCGAGGGACGCGAGCATGATTCTACATTCTGGGTCTTGGTCAAGAGCGGTCATCGCTGCGTCGCGTTTCGGAACACTCATAGCACCGTCGATACGCGTGTATTTCATGTTGGCTTCTTCGAGTTGGGCTTGAATGATGTTGAGGAAACTGGTCCATTGGGAGAAAATGACAACTTTGGAGAGTGGGTCTTTGCGACTGGCTTTGAGGATACTCATGAGGGCCTCGGTCTTACTGCTCTTGGTGTTGACATCGATATCTGCATCTTCAGCATCCTGTCCTACTGCGGCGTAGACGAGACAGTCTTTGTCTTTAAGCTCGGCACGACACATTGGGCATTTATGCTGTAGTTCGATGGTGCGCTCGATGCATTCTTGGCCGAATGCGTGCTTGCAAGCTGTGATTATGGGGTTGTGTAACTCTTCGAGACAGATAGAGCATTCCTCGTGGTTGTCGATGCTTAATTGCAGGAGTACCTGCAGGGCCGCGCGGTTTTCTTTAGTGAGAGCTACAGCTTCATCGGATTCAAGAAGAGCTAAAATGTCAGTAACTCTGGCGCCACAGAGCTTCCAGTGGCAGCAGACTTGTCGGAGACGGAGAAGAACTTCGAGGAGATGTGGGTAAGCATTGACACCTTTTACAACACGACCTTCTGTGATTGTTCTTTTGATACCTTTTGCTTCGGCCCTAATTTGATGTAAGCATCGTAGTCATTATCCACATGCACTATACACTTACTCGATTGCTTCATATTTCTCCTTCTCGTCATTGCGGAATGCAATGCGATGGATGAACTCCATTACTTCCGGGAGTTTAAGGTCCACAAACTTCATGTCCTTTTTTCTTCTCAAACACAATGTTCTCATGATGGACTGTAAGATCTTCTCGGCGGCTTCGTTACCAAGAGAAAGTGGTCGTGTCAGGATAGCATTGAAGATATCCATGCGCTCGAGACCCCCAGTGACCCCTAGATATCGGAGCATGGAATACAAGTCCTTCATATTGTTGACGATGGGCGTGCCAGTCAAGACCCATTTCGATTTCGCCACGAGGGCAGTAGCTGCAACAGCCGACTTTGTGTTTGCATTTCGGATGATATGACCCTCGTCAAGAACAACACGAGCCCAGTTCATCGCAAAAATTCCATCCTCAGTAGGTGTGGAAAGTGGCGTCTTAGCACCACCGGGGAACAGTCCAGTGCTTAGCATACCGTAAGTTGTGATGACAACATCGTATGCTTGAAAGTCTTTTGGTAGCATGCATTTGCGTCCTGCGCCATGATACGTGAGGACTTTCAGGGAATGCTCCTCTTTAATATGCCTCTCCATTTGTTGAGCCCAGTTCGACATGACACTGACTGGTGCGATGATGAGAGTCGTCCCAGGCTCACCTTGCAATATCAAACTAATGACTTGAAGAGTCTTGCCTAACCCCATGTCATCCGCAAGTATGCCTCCCGCTGCGAGTACAGGTGGAGTCGAGGTGCTAAAGCTAGTAGCAATATTTTGAAAAATATCACGACGCTGTGGGTGGCGCTTCCACAATTGAGCGACTTCGTTGGAATCTGGTGTAGGCAATTTCGGATTCTCCTTCTCTAACATCCAAGCCAATCCTTGTCGCTGGTACGGAAGAAGAGTAGACTTCAACTTCTCAGGTTGCTCCGCCATGGGCATTTTAGACAAAGCCGCTTCGCCAACTCCCCATTCCTGGACCAGCTTCTCAACATCTCGTGGTCGGAAGCGCTCGCTATTCTCCATGAAGTGCTGCAGACCAAGTTCAGGCAAAGGTGCAGGTACAGATTGATTGCTTGAGCCACCCTGAGAAGATCCCAAATAACCAGTCTTGCTTCTTTGATTTGGCAGTGGAACGGTCTTCTTTGGTCGCTTGGGTGCTGCGATTCCTTGTTTTTTCAAAGGAACACGACTTTCTTTTAGTCGATCTTCTAAGGCATCGCGAATATCACGTTCTCCAGGGCCATAGATCTTCATGTAGATTGGGCAATCGAAAGCGCCTTTCTCACCCGCGAGAGTAGCCTCGATGACAATGGAACGTTGATCCAAAAAAGGGGCAAGTTTTCCAGCTAGGAGCCTATTGATGTGGCCGATCTGAGTTCCTTGCACGTTGTTGATGCGGATGGCGTTGCGGTCATATGGATTTGAAGGTTCTCTCCGTACAAGAACTGCTTCTCCTGGGGTCGCAACACCAGTGTAGTATCTGATACCCACAATCTATCTTTCGATTAGCACTGGTGCTCGTAGATGCGCCCACTTGATCTACCTTATCATTGATCGCACCAAGCAACACCCAACCAGAACCCTCATCATTATCCTGGCTCAAATCAATAACATCAAACTCCTCATTTGTCTCCCGCCATGCATCTCTTGCAACCTGCGCACTCGGAATCTGTCCTTGGCTACTGCTTGGTCCCAAACTTTGATTTGAATGTGGTTGTGCACACAACGCGCCATTCAGCGTCATCCGTTGATTCTTTCTGTTTGGCCCAACGTTTTCATCGCCCTCAAGATCGATGAAGTGAGTTCTTCTTTTCCCGTGACTAATCATAGTGGATATTATCGAATGGGTCCTTCATGAATCATGCAAGTCGTTGATGTGGAGTTGGCTTAGGAAGGTAAGGAAGGTCGCGTTGCCTTGTTGAGATCTTCCCAGGGGTCTCGCGTGGAAAAGCGCGCTAGCACGTGCCTCGCTTCCTATATCAACGTCACTTCAACCCACAGTTATCTTCTCTTCTCTTCTGCAACGTCTCTATTTCTCAATTGGTTGGAGTGCATAGTTATTTAGCGTATCCGACGCTGATTCTATCACTTGAATGGTTGTTGTGTCTATAGGGACGGTTGACTCTACCGGTAATTGCCGGCCGAATTTTGCTTCTCTGAGTGTGGCACTCTTCCGCACTTGGTGGGCCCTAGAAAATCCGTCAAAATATATAGAAAGTCGGAATATATTTTAATGCATCTGAATTTACCCGAGTTAAATTTCAGGACTGAATAGATGAGGTGTGGTGGTTTAATCTTTGCACAAGTGCGAATGGCGCCGAGGCTGAGCTCGAATTGAGGAACAACTGAGTATCAATTCAATTGTGGATAACCTGAAGGAAGGGCTCTTCGCGTCAAGAGGAGACCAAGTCTTCACGGACTGACACTCGGATCTAGGAGGACGTCGTCATCTATGGTGCAGTGTTCCCGTCCGCTGGGGCAGGACTTATTACCATCTGAGCCCGTGGGTGGCTACGAGCAAGTGGTAATTGAGTATCAAATTGTCACTCGTTTTTACAGCCCAGCTAAGACTTACCGTCTTCTTCCAGTTCATGGTAGTATCAATAAGAAATCCATCCAACTCGGAGTGACCGGAACGGGCACAACCCACGAAACTCTTCAAATATGAACGGCGAACCAACAACCCCTCCTCGCCCATACCACGACATCCCATCAATTTCGTTACCCTCTTCATGAAATATTAACTTGACTATTCCTATTTCAATAACTCAACATAACGCTATCAGCCTCTCGCTATCATCAACCACGGCCTCCCACTGGCAGGGAACATGACCGAAATCGCGCCTCCCAGCTCAGCTCCCACACTCCAAAACCAACCCGAAATAAAGAGCTCCGATCTATGGGGACTGCCGATCGTTCTGGGGCTGTTGCTAGCTATCCTCGTAGTGGCTGTTGGGCTTCCAAGCGCCGTTGTAGCAATTCGAAAGCTTCAGAAGTGTAAGCCCAAGGAATTTCTTCATCTTGGGCCGATATCGATCAAGATTAATACAGGCAGAAGGCCCGGCAAAGTACACACGAGATAACCCTAAATATCATACGAGGCTCGGAAAACAAGGAATAACAGACTGGCAAGAGCGATGATATTAATAAGTCAATGGGATGACAAAACTGTGGGATGGATGCCAGAGTGTTGAAGGATCGAAGATTGTGTTCCATTCTTTAGAATCTGTGGTGCTGGAGAAAGTGATGATGGTGAGGAAAAGCGCATCCTTATTAAGGAGAGCTCGACTCAAGACATGTTTTCAAGCATCCCACAAGCTCCACTCCAACAACCCCACGATTCTCAACATCCGATGACTTCCGTCAGAGCTCTGACGGATCATGAAATCAAGATTCGTTCCTTGCTTGCCATGTAGCTCTTGTAGTGTGAGAGCTCTTTCCCGAAAATGGAACACTCTCGCCCAAGGGAAATCTCGAGATTATTTCCAAACCCTTCGTAGATGCCTAACGTCACTTGGACAAGATAGACGCTAGAGGAGGATTGAAGTTTCAAGATCTCGGAACGACTACCCATTTTCTTCATAACCCTTTTCTTCCCACCACTTTCAGTTATGCTTGCAACCCAACCCTCTATCGTCTGGTCCTGACTTCAGTCGGCTTGCACACATAGAAATCGAATCGTTTCCTAGATCATAGGCACGACTGGCCCCGACTTCTTCTCGCTGTCATCCCAGCCCATATTCGCCTGAGCTGCACCCACTTAAACCGCAAGAACAAGGTGAGAAAGCGACGATACCCGGGAGGGAGGAAGAGCGGAATATATAGAATATATAGCGAAGTGATTTGGAATAGGTGCACAAGTAATAAAGAAGTGAGGCGGCTGGGGGATAAGGAGAGGATGGGCTAGAAGTACAGGCTAAAATGGCATTTGGTATCTTGATATTCGGTTGTCTCAAAAAGCAGGAATCGCGGTCTCCATAGGGTCTCTCGCAACCTCCCACGCTAGCCAATCCGATCGAGTTGTACTGTCAAAATGTTAGATATATCTTCACAGGCTCGGGTGGGCCACTTACGGTAAAAGTCCCATCCCATTAACCTTCCACACTCCCAAGGCCAGCGCCAACAATTGCATCGCAACATATACGCCCTTCACAGCCAACAAATTGCCTCGTGTGCCCTCACTCTCGAACTTCTCAAATGCCTGATTCGTAGCCATCAAACCCATGAAAGGATTCTTGAATGCCATCACCACCATCATGATACTAAATATCTGCAAAGAGTTCCCCGACATGTACATCATGATGGCAGTCATCGGCAATTGTTTGACGGGAGCGAGTGCGACTTCCCATGCCTTCTTGAGCTTGAGGGTATCCATTTCTTCGGTGGTGGGTGCCTTTCGCACTTCGCCTTTGGAAGATGCGATCTGTTTCTATGCCACGTCAGCTCGGGATCATCTGAGAGCATGCGATCACGATGCGTACCTTGTTTCCTGAAGATGCTCCTGTGTATCCAGGAGGATCCGGAATGGTAGATTTCGTTCTTGCGACCGGCGGCGAATTCAATTCAACGACCCATCTTGGAGGAGGAGGTGGAGGTGATGCCATATCCAACCAGTGGATGGGGTTGAATCCTGAATGGGCAAACAACTTATTGTAGATATTCGTGAGTTGAGGTGGGTGAAGTCAAAGAATGATGCTGTACTACGTAGAAAGATGAGGTTATGTACTCGTTCGGTTAGTCTCACCCAATTGCTTACTAATTGGGTGGGGTGTCCGAACGAGTTATGTCGTTGGTGCTCGTATGGAGTACGGATACGGGAGCTGGTCGGACCTGTGCTTTCCCCTTGTTCTCGACCTAGGAGAACGAAGCTATCTTTCGATATGTTCCTGACACGTCCATGAATCTTCCAACATTTCAACATCTCCGAATACCCTCTCATACGCCCATGGCGACGCCTCCATCATACGAGCATATCTCACGCCGGCGAATCCTGTGAGGGGTAGGCTTGGATCTGCACGTTTCCGGCCACCAAACAGGTGCAAAGCCTCGCTCTCGTTGGCTGAAGATTGGAGTGGAGGGGTAACGGGAAACTCTTACAACCACGGCGCAGGAGAGGACAAGACGGACAATATACAAATTGAGGCTGGCCGAGAATGGCTTCAGGCGGGGCAGATGCGAAGCTCTTTGCACGAGTACGTATACGTACCTTTCCACTCGTTCTACCTCCATGCGCCGTTCCGTGCTTTGCGACGAGCTCTAAAGTTTGGATTCAACTCTGGTCGTAGTTTTGCTGGCAGCTGAGTGTCTTGCGGTTCTGGACAAAGCTTCTTCGGGAGACCCAGTGTTACATTTGAATACGTCGTTGCTTCACCATGTTCCTCCCTCACTATATACCTCCCCCAGGACATGGAGGATTTCGCTCACCATACTTTTCTACACCACAGGGCAAAGTCGCAGAGCTGCGCCTAGAATTGAACAGCGGAGGCAAGAAAGACAAGAACCATGCGGCGAAGAAGATAGCATTGAAGAAGATCGTGGCCAATATGACCATGAGCAATAACGATATGGTTGCTCTGTTCCCGGATATCGTTGGTTGCATGCAAATACCCAGTCTGGAGATCAAGAAGATGTATGATGCATCGCTCCTGTGGGATTCTCATTGCTAATGGGGTGCTAGGTGTTTCTTGTTCCTTGTGAACTATGCCCGTATGAAGCCGGATGTCGCCTTGAAGGCACTTCCAACCCTAGAAGAGGTAAATCATCAGCATCGATCCTTGCGAGTTCATCGCTGATGTGCCGTAGGATATGCATGATTCGAACCCTCTAGTAAGAGCACTAGCCCTTCGAACGATGTCGTACATACATGTCAGGGAATTTGTCGAGGCAACAGTTCCACCTACAAAACAACTGCTCCGAGATGCAGATCCGTATGTACGGAAAACTGCGGCTTTTTGCGTTGCCAAATTATACGATCATGATCGACATCTTGTAGAAGCTTCGGATCTAATAGACAGATTGAACTCAATGTTGAGAGACGACAATCCCACCGTGGTAGCGAGCGCTCTTGCAAGCTTAATGGACATCTGGGAGAGGAGTGATGAAATCAAGTTGACGATAGATTATGGCAATGCCTCGAAAATGGTACAAATATTGCCAGATTGCTCCGAGTATGTCAAACTTTAAGAAACTCTCTTCACAAGCTAACGGCTTCCACAGGTGGGGTCAAACATATATCCTAGAGGCTTTAATGTCCTACGTACCTCAAGAATCTTCCGAGGCCCTGCTCCTTGCGGAGCGCATATCCCCGCGACTCTCACACTCGAACTCTGCTGTGGTTCTCACATGCATTCGAGTCATTCTCTATCTGATGAACTATATTCCGGACCAGAAACAAATATCAATCCTGTGTCGGAAATTGTCGCCTCCGCTTGTGACGTTGCTAGCGAAAGGACCAGAAGTGCAATATCTCGCCCTCCGAAATGCGTTGCTGATCCTACAACGACGGCCAGAGGTACTCCGAAATGATATTCGGGTCTTCTTCTGCAAATACAATGACCCTATTTATGTCAAGGTCACCAAGTTAGAACTAATCTTCATGCTAGCAACAGAGAAAAATATCGATGAGGTGTTGACAGAGTTGCGTGAGTATGCAACCGAGATCGATGTCCATTTCGTCAGAAAATCCGTACGAGCAATTGGCAAGTTGGCTATCAAAATTGAACCTGCAGCACGCCAGTGCATAGATACCCTGCTGGATTTGGTCGCAACCAAAGTAACATACATTGTACAAGAAGCCACTGTGGTGATCAGGAATATTTTTCGCAAATATCCTAACCAATACGAGTCAATCATTGGTACGCTTTGCGAGAATCTCGACTCTCTAGATGAACCTGAGGCCAAATCGGCCATGATCTGGGTCATCGGCCAATACGCATCTCGTATCGAAAATTCAGACATCCTCCTAGAAGACTTTTTGTACTCTTTCGCAGATGAGCCTGTGGAAGTTCAATTGGCGTTGCTCACGGCAACTGTCAAGCTATTTATCCAACGACCAACGAAAGGCCAAGAGCTTGTTCCGAAAGTCCTGAAATGGGCAACGGAAGACACTGACAACCCAGATCTAAGAGATAGGGGATACATGTACTGGCGATTGCTGTCTTCAGATATGGCGACAGCGAAGGCGATAGTGATGGGTGAGAAACCAGCCATTACTGCCGAATCAGAGAAGCTCGACCCTATGACCCTCGAGGAGATGTGTTTGAATGTCGGGACTTTAGCCACTGTCTATCTCAAGCCAGTCCAACAAGTATTCAGATCAGCACGACCCAGGAGGCTAATAGACAGCCCTGCTTTACAAAAGCAAACACTACCTGGAGCGAATGGCATGGAGAACAAATCCCTTTCCGCCTTCGGAATGGAAGGCCAATCAGCAATCCGTCCACCGCAAAGTAATGGAAATGGAAACCTCGCTGCAGCAGTCGACGCAGCAGATCAATTTTTCGCTGGAGTAGGAAATCAGCAAATGGCACAAATGCACATAAACGGACAAGATGATGGGTTTGGAGGTAGTCCGACGATGGGAAGAGGTGAGATGCAATATGTGGTGAATCAGAATGCGCCGGAGCAGATATACCACCCAACGACTGGGCAGGGGTCGAACGGTGATTTGCTCATGCTGTAGGGAGTGTAGAGGGTTGCATACGTTGTGGCGTGTTTATTGATGGATAATTGCACAGCTAATCTTTCTTGGAGTTTGTGGGCGATAAAATGGTATGAAAGTGCCCCGTAAACACGTGGACTCTGGCAATATTATGGGTGGGGATCGTTCTCAGATTTGAAAGCGCATGATTGCCAAGATACTGATTCCTGACAGTGCCAGTAGACGGGAGCGAATGCATTTTTTTTGGATATAGTTGTTCCTCTCACGGTTTTCACCACAATCTAAACCGCTATTGAATCTCCTTTTCGCTTATGGCTTAACACAAATCCTGATTCCATAAGAGAGACCCAACAGGAGACCATATTAATCACATGTCGCCTGATTTATTTATATTTGTTTTGTTGGCCACCTCGTGAAGATATAGAAGCATAATCAATGAAAGCTCGCTCACAAGCATTAGGTACGTCTACCTTGTTCGCCAGCTCTAATGCCTATGTTCTATCCGCGTCAACAACCGCTGTGTATTTATACTTGAAGCGAGCCGAGGCTGGTCCACTTCGAGGCAAAGTGATTGACTGGGCCAGAAGAAGAAGATACGAATTGTGAACAATGGTACAGTATGAGACGCGAAGATTAATTTCGGAAGCTTGCTGGCCCAGCAACGCGGTGCGAAGTCACGCGAGAGCACATGACTTGCGGAAGGCGGTGTAGAAGCTCATCTGGCAGAATAATCGCATTTGTCTTCTTGCAACCTCCTCAATCAAAGCATCTCACGACCAGTCACGATGAGTCCACGAAGATATAACACAATTATTGCTGTGATTTCTAGCCCCCGGATGATTCGACCCCCGTGAACGCATTCTGCTGTTCGTCATGGACCATCCAACCAAAACACCAAGCCTCATAGCTTCGACAGGTACAACATATTGCTGCTCCATCGCAGAATCCAGAATTCGTGAACAAAAGCTCCTTAGCAATGACTTTACGGAGGCCGAAGTGATAGCGGATCGTAAGGAGGGGGATATGGAGTATAACTACTTTAAAAGTGCACAATGGTAAAGCAAGAAACCCGATCTCAATTGATCAATATATGAAGATTAATATACTAACAACTTCCAGGTCTGCCGATGGAACCAGTCTCCTCGCATCCAGCGCCGACAACACAGTCCGTACCTTCATTCTCCCACCCGATCTCCTCGAACCCCACATCACACCCATTAATCTGACGCCCTACACCTCCCACCAGCATCCCTCCCCCATAAGCTGCGTCTCCCCATACCCCGCCTATACACTCACCAACTTAACTACAACACTCTACCTCTCCACCCCCTCCTCCCTCCCCATCCGCCTAACAAACGCCCTCTCCCCAACCCCCACCTCAACAGCAACCTACCCCCTCATCTCCCCCACCACAGAAGCCTACTACACGCCCTCGGCCCTCCTCTGGACCTCCCCTACCACCTTCCTCGCCGGCACCGAATGTCTAATCGCGATGTTCGATGTCGCAAGAAACGGCGAGGGGCCTGTATCCTCAATGCCTACGATCCCGTCGAAACGGCATAAGATGAAAGGTGGAGGCGTGGGGATACGTGGTATCGTGTCTGCTTTGTCGCTTCAACCGACTTTAGGGGGGATGGAGGTGGGCATAGAGGGAGGTATGGTAGCAGCAGGGACATGGACGCGCTGGCTCGCACTCTACGACTCTGCTGGCGTTGGAGGGACAGTAGCACAATGGAGCATTGCGTCAGCCGCCGACGACATCGCTGGGATAGGCGGGATGGGCATCACGCAAACGTGCTGGAGTAGTTGTGGCAGATACTTATACGCCGTGGAGCGAAAGAGTAACGGGGTCTTGGTGTATGATGTTCGAGGGGCCGGGAAGATGCTAGCTTGGTTAGAGGGGAGGAACGCGGTGACAAATCAGAGGTTGGGGATTGATGTTTTTGAAGGGGCAGGTGGGATGGAGGTTTGGGGTGGGGATGTTGATGGGGTTGTGAAGGTTTGGGAGGGAGTGGGCATGGGTGAAGGAGCGGTGAGGTCGAGTTGGGAGTGGAAGGCTCATGATGGTAAGATAACCTCTGTTCTAAGTCTAGAAGAATGTACGGTTAACAGAACCGTAGATCCGGTGACCTCAACTGTGATCCACAGCTCTGGTACCGTGGTGGCTACATGCTCGGGCCAGCGATCTTCCCCAATATTAGACGAGAATGATGGCAGTAGCGAGAATAGCAGTGATAGTGAAGAAGGTGAAAACGACTCGAACGGAGATTCGGACGAATCAGACCAAGATTCCGAGCCTTCAACTACAAACCTAATGTCCAGTAGACACCCTCGACCTCTCTTAAAAATCCCAGATAACAGCCTAAAAGTATGGAGTTTATGACAAATTTTAAAGCCATCTATCTTGCATATGTGATCCCTATCTTGTGTAAATCAAGCCACATCCGAGCAACAGCACCACAAACATGATTCCCCACATATAGCAAGGCTTCTTCCTTATATCGTTCCCGTATGTCATCAAAATGTATCATTCCCATCTCTGATCGATCAGGTCACTAACCCGTCCGAGTACTCCCGTTCCACACACAAGTCCAAGCAGCTCAATCCTCTGTTCCCTACTCATCTCCACGAAACTCGTCAACCCGTAAATGCCGGCCTTCGTCGGACTTGCTATATCAATGCCCTCAGGAGCTTTCAGCACTCCAACTATCTGCTGTGCAGCGAAGGCATTCATCCCGGCTCTTCGTAAGAATAGCTCCCAATATGTTTCGTCTTCTAGAAGATTGGCGTCAACGCGATGTTGTGCTACCGTGCTCGCGATCCATTTCGCTAAAGTCTCCTCGCCGCCAGCTATGAATTGAACAATTGTGTTTGTTGCAAGGCCGGATGTGAAACCGATGAAGGCAGTTAGAGCCAGACAGTCGTTCTCATCTAGCCCGTTCGTTACCTCGTCTTTTCGACCTTCCGTGACTAGGACTACTAGTTTGTCGTAGCGAAGACTGACTTTAGCAACGCGACTCTGGATGGCGCTCTTGCCTTTCTGACCTGGCAGTGGTTGCTGTTTGACCTTTTGAAGTGTAGTCAGCACGATACCGACTTTTGGTGAGATTATGATGTCGGCTTCTGTGTCCATGGGAGATGTGATTGGTGATCGGGCAACAGAGCCGGGAATCCATGTCGTTGTGTTGTGTGCGGTGAAATCTCTCTCTATCAGTACCAGTGGCTTCAACATAGAATCCAGATGCTTGATAAGTTCACGGTGCCGGAGGAGAGTTGAAGATACAATGATACTTGTTGGCCCATTAAAAGGAGCGAGTACTGGAGCTGGGAGAGTCACAAGGAGAATCGGCGACTTTCGAATCGGAAGTTGTACCATGTCTTGTTGGATATTGGTTGCTGGCTTCTGCCCGAGTTTTGGTGGTGGTTGAACTGCTGCTGTGGAAGAGTGACCACTGTCAATCAGCTTTGGCTTCTTCTTCCCCCGAAGCTCCATGAAGTTACCAACCAGATTCGCTGCAGAAAAGGCTCCACCTAGCAGCATGCTCGGCATCATAGAACCATCAACTTTCATTTTATGTGCTGCAGAGGTGAAGCCAGCCTTCTTTAACGCATTCCTTGTTTCCAGCAGCCCGATACTCTTCTTCATATTGTATTTTGCCCCCCGCCATGCGAGAAGTTCTCTTTCACTCTCTTCTTGGTCCACGTCTTCTTCCTCGAGCTCCTTCTTCCGTTTCTTGACAAGGGAAGACATATCCCGTGGCGGCTCTCGCAGCTCCCCCTTCTCGATTTCATCGCCATCGTCATCATCAACGTCAAATTTCAGTATTCTCAGGCCTGGTAGCTTCCAAGTCAAGTTAGAACTATCCATGGTAACCTCATCGAAGCCAATGGCAGCTTTCCATGAATTATCATCGTCTGGATAGTCTTCCTTCATTTCTAATATAACTTTTGAGGTAGGAAAAGGGGCCCATTGCAGATCTGCCAAGTTCTGCTTCTTAGCCCAAGATTTTAAGTTTTGCCCCAGAATGATCACGATCATCTCTTTCTGCAGGGACAATAACTCTGCTGGTGTTTGGCATTGGCGAAGTTTTGCCCAAGGACATTCCGGCTTGACCTCTGGCATTGTTCGAACGTTGACACGTCCTAAGTTGTCTGCGGCGATCAACTGTTCCTGCTCTGACTTCCGGGTTGTCTCCTCGAGGGCAGCACCGAAGTTGACTTCAAGAATCTTCTCAGCCTCTTCGGAGTTAGGCAGTGATACCTCGTCAAGAAGCATGACTTCAATTTCATCCTTAAATCTAACCTTTAGCAGGCCAGCAGAGGGATTTGGAGGTGTGAGGATTTCTTCCACTTTGTAGTCATCTCTCTTGAATCTTCTTGGCGATGAAGTTTCCGGTGTAGTATTTTCTAGGAACCCCTGATCGTGTAAGTAATCCTCGATGTCCACATCCTCTTTAACAGGGGAGTTGCTAGGTTGAAGTTCTTTCTTTGCAGCTTCCGCCGCTCTGAACCCTCGAATTGGAGTTGGGACATCTTCTGCCATGATCTTCTTCTCCATGGCCTCGAGGTCCGACTCGAAGAGGCATTCTGGCTCAGGAAGTAGGGGTAAATTGAACTCTGGGGATGCTGTGGAAGGCTCGTAGCGGGAAGCTGGAGGGGGTATTGGCAGGAGCAGTGGAGTGACCGGTTCTAGAACTCTTGTCTGCAACTCGATATCAGCAGATGCTCGTCAGATGTGGCATAACTTACCTTCTTGTATACATTTGACTCTATCCATAGAGTCTCTCGATCCTCTGCTGTCCATGGGGCTTTGAGCGCGTCTTGTAGATACAACATTGCTTCTTTCGTGACTTCAAGCTTCTCCTGCTGAATCTGTTGCATGGCCTGGATATCTACCTGACGATATTTCGACGGGATGGTAAGGCCTTCAAAGTTTTCCTCGTCTACCTCTTCAAGGGGTAGGTTGATGTCCTCCAGCTTGATGTCGAAGTCCTTCCATCTTGCAAATTCCCCACAGTCAGACTCGTGATCGCTCTTCAGCAATGGAAGTTCAACGCGTAAATGCTTAATCTTCCTAGCATCTAGGAGTGCATTGATGATCGCATCAATTACCTTTGGACTTTCTTCTTGAACAATTGACTGCAGAATGACCGCAGCCTCCTTTGATAGGAAGGGCCGTTCTTCCAAACGAGGCGGTGGGCTAAAATTCAGCGTAGGCAGAACCGATTCATCGATCGGGCTCTCATCGATCGTGCCTTTGATGGTATCGAGGTGATATTCAATCTCGCGGTAGTCAGTCAGATGGTTACAGGCGAGTTCATGCTGACGCGCGTATTCGAGTGCTGTCGGTTCCTCCTCTTCAGCCTCTTCCACCTCTTCCACCTCTTCCACCTCTTCCACCTCTTCCACCTCTTCCTTCTCCCCTTCTTCCTCCCCCTCTTCCTCCCCCTCTTCCTCATCACTACATTCAATCGACTCCATGACACTCTCGGTCGCTGAGCCGCGCCATACTTCGAGGCTCGCGGTGTCCATTGAATCCTGTTGTCAGTGATAAGAATGTAGGAAAGGGGATTGATGGTTTTGGTGGTGATGGGATAGATGATGTTGTGGTTAGAAAGAAAGGAGGATCGGGGGAACAAAAAAGTGCGACCACCTCAACACGAAGTCCAATAATAATAAAAGACGGCGGAAAACTGGTTGGGACTATGCTTCATGCATACTACTTTCCGAAGTCTAATCTGTTGCTTCTGGCACTTTTAAAAGGTGCTTTAAATAGTGCCCATAAAGATGCTCTAAGTGATCTTCTCTTGGAGGACTCTGGCCCACAACCGTGGTCACAGCCGTGGTCACTACTTGATTGGTATCTTTTTCTCGGCCGCGATGATTTGTCCAGCCTTTTGCTCCGCCCAAACTCCATACACCACCATGGACCTCATATATATGACACTCTAAATGCCCGCACAGATTAATATACACCACTCCTTCTGCCATTACCCGCGCTACCGTTACTAGGAGCGGAAAAGCCACCCAACTGTAAATTTTGCACGCTTTCCCGAGCTCCACCAACATTTCCTGCTACGCTCAGAATGCTTTGCTCGAACTCTCTTAATGCCGCTGCTAATTCTGCAACAGGATCCTCGTGAACGGCAGAACTTCCATTCCTTCTAGCAATAAACGCGCTAATCTGTTGAGCGCTACCAGCCTCCACATTCCGCAGGTGTTGCTCGATCTCCGATATGGTGTTTTGGTTCTTGTTCAAAGTAGCACTAAGTTCATCAGCCGTCTTGGAAAATAAGCCAACGATGTCCTGCTCCTCTCCACCATCTCGATTGTCAGAAGGTGTTGTTGACCACATGCCCTGATTATGATATTGAGCGGGCAACTTGAGGTTGTCAATAGCCTTGAAGCTTAATTTGGCGTTCTCAGCATCTATCTTGACTAGCTCGCGCGCATAGGCAATTGACTTAACATCTGAGATTAGAGCCCCTTCCACACCAGTAAGCTTGCGATTGCAAAACGCTACATCGGCTGGCACTCGTGATAATTGTTGGTCATGTGCCGGCAAAATGGCATCGCAATCATTCTTCAATTTGATTTGACCTTGGATCACCTGGTCCATCTTTGTGAATTCTTGTTGAAGTTCCTCATACAGATCGTTATAGCGAGTAGTCCCACGCAGGTTGCTCACATCTATTCGAACACCAGGCACAGTCTGGGCATTTTGTTGATTGCCTTGACCCAGAGACAAGCCACCAGCCAAGAGGCCGGGGCCCTGATTTTGGTTTTGTGAAGCAAACATGGAATTCTGTTGTTGCTGGGGTCCTTGGTTTTGCGTGCTTCCTAGACCACCACTGAACATGTTAGCCTATCTTTTTACTAGGGATATGAAAACTTACAACAAAGATGTCGCAGGTTTATTCTGTTGATTTTGGTTGTTTAGACCGCCGAACGGAGAACTGGTCTGAGGAGTAGACGTGCTGCCAAAGAGTCCCTCAGCTGGCTTTGCGGGTGCTGCACCGAAAAGCCCTCCGGTTTGCTGTGGTTGAGTAGCAGTAGCACCCGCTCCAAACAGTCCTCCGGTTTGTGGTTGTGAAGTGGTCATGCTTGAGCCAAAGAGTCCTCCTATCTGTGGCTTCGTTCCTCCGAATAAGCCAGATGGAGCAGCTGGTGTTGTGGCCCCAAATAATCCTCCACTTTGCGGTTCAGTTGCCGCATTCGCAGCTCCAAACAATCCACCCAGCTGTGGTTGACTTGTTGTGGCGGCAGATCCAAAGAGCCCTCCTGTCTGTGGTTGAGAAGCAGCTGTACCGAATACTCCGCCAGCTTGAGGTTGACTTGTCGGAGCAGCTCCAAACAAACTACCAGACTGAGAAGCGGCCGTGCCCATAACTGAGGAGCCAAAGAGCCCAGTGGCCGGTTTGTTGGCGGCTGTGCTTCCAAACATTGCGCCTGCGGATGGGGTGCTCGATCCGCTACAAAGGATGTTAGGAATGCAACTTTCATGCTAGGGGCTAATGTAGAATGTCGTGTCTGAGGAGTCTGAGGAGTCTGAGAGATGTTGGAAGTGGGATACTTACAATAAGTTGTTGGCAGAATTTGTGTTGATGCTCAGTCCCCCGGGCCCGCTAGCAGATCGAGCAAGTGCCATAGATAATCCGCTTAACGCCGACCAAACTTATTTGTGGGGGAAAACCGCGTAACCTTAGAATGCGCAACTTTTGACTCGTTTGAGGCTGGACTTGAAATACATGGTCCGTGCGTCGAAGAGCCTCAAGTCAAGCTGCCCTCCATTTCCACCACAATCAATCAATCCGCGGGTTTGACAATCACAATGGATATAGACGAAGAAGACGATTTCTACGGCACTGATGAAAAGGCCCAGGCGCCCGCAGAAGAGAAGCAAAATGATGCGACACCACAAACAGAGGCCAATCCACCAAAACAAGGGGATGAGGACCTAGAAGAAGGCGAGGAGGAGGACGAAGAAGAGGATGACAGCGACTCAGTAAGGGAACTGAAGCTTGCAGAGGTATCAAATCTAACCTTTGTCAGGATATAGACATCATCACAGAGAGAAAAGATGGAAGCAAGCCCCAACCTCCCCAGTAAGTGCCTCTCAAATTATAGAGCGCAACTCACCCTTCTCCAGATCAGCCAGGTATAACGAGATCCGAAATATCCCCCAAAAAACGACAATAAACGATCCAAGTCCCCCAAAACCAGCGGCTCCTAAAAAGGAGAAGGGGGTCAAGGCGAGCAAAGATGTCCTTTCTGGGGCAAATCTTCCTGGCATCAAAACCTCAAAAATTGATGTCTACGCCAATCCAATCCACGAAGCTTCCGGGAAACATATCACTGAAGTAAACATGGAAGAAGGTACACCAATGAGCCTTTACCAATCCCTCTGAAGCCACTTGTGCTAACTTGCGTAGATCTGCCAGGCCACGACAAACCATGGCGGCGACCCGGCACAGACGTCAGTGATTACTTCAATTACGGTTTCGACGAGTACACCTGGAGCACGTATTCCGGCAAGCAAGAGACCAATCGAAGTGAGTTCAATGCAGAGAAGATGGCAGCCGCTCAAAAGAAAATGATGGAGGACATGAATATGGTCATGATGGGAGGAATGTCTAGTATGCCCGGAATGGGAGGTACTGGACAGATGCCAACAATGGAGGGAATCCCCGCTGAGATGCAAGCTATGATGCAGCAGATGGTGGCTTCGGGAATGGATCCAAGCCAAATGGATCCCGCGGCGATGTTTGCTGGTATGCAGGGAGGCGCGGGCGCAGCTGGTGCTGCGGGAGGTGCCCAGGCTGGCTTTGGACCAGGTCAAAACCAGGGGATGGGTTATGGTTACGATCAGCAGCAAGGTGGTGCTGGGAATCGTGGTGGTGGGAACTTTGGAAGGGGAGGCCGGGGTGGACGGCGGAACTGGTGAGGTAAGCAAAACAGATGTGAACCAAAATTCAATGGGTAGAGGGGATTGATACCAGGTGTCCGGGAGTTATGGCCATAGCATCCACGGCATGTGGTGAGCAGTCAAAAAAGATCATTTCTGATTTTCCCAAATTCCTGTTCTCCAACACCACCATTTCTGTGAGTCTAATATGATGAGTATGGCGCCACAAACAATCACTGGCATTATTAGAAATCTATTGTACCACCAACCTTGAGCTCACATTATGTCATTGTTAGACTTAAACGGATGGTTGTTTGCGTTTGAAAATGTCCTGTCGATAACCAGCGGGACAATGATGACCATCAAAAACAGGCGTATAATATAACATCTTGTGACTTTACAAGACATATCTCTAATAAAGGCTATCTAGTATCTTTTCTGGTAATTTAATTTCATAAGTGCATTTAGCCAAATTGTGGTTTTAAGCGATCTAGCGACGGTCAAGATGTAAGCGAGCTCATAATTCCTGCACACCAAAATCTAACCTGCCCAGATTTTGATTGCCATGACTTAGATGTTGGGAACAAGCTTGGCGGTTGAGTTACGCTGTGTCACAAAACAAGGGCGAAACTCTCTCTAGACGATTCTGAACATTGGCAGTTACTTTGGGAGGCGAACGCATATGCATGGATTTGTAGTTCGTTCCTTTGTGGTGATCCCAAATAACACTAGGGGAAAATTTTCCAGTACCATATGCGAATAGACCTTTGCTGCTCTATTCCTAATGTGTAGCTTCCGTTTTAATATGCCTTTCGGCCAATAGATTCCCTCATTGCATCGAAGTTCTCCTACCAGAAGAAATGTAGGGGGAGGGGTGTGATACTTGCAGAGCTAGTCGTAGGATTCCGAAACATTTAGCTGTTAGCCACTATAACGTAATAGTGGTTATATGAGTCACTTATTTCCTTAGTAATTATTACAAATTATCGGTAAGGTGGCAAAGAAGATTCTGGAGGATATTAAAACCTGATTAGTCAAGCAGTCACTCTCTATATAAAGACTCGCTTGTTCCTGTATTATAGAGGGCAGTCCCTTTTAAAAGTTTCCTGAGAAATACTCTCTTTACCCTACCCCAGAAACCAAATTCTGACTCCTGCATAAGGCTCTCATTAGCCCTTTGTTTTATTCTTTCGTAGCTGATTTAGCTTGCTTTCGGATGATGGACTGCAGGTTGTCAAGTATCGAACTGTCGTCTTTGCTACCTCCTGAAATCACGACAAGTCAGTATTGTGTCTAAGATGGGGGGCCTGTGGAAACTGACATCATCGGAGCTGTTTTCTAAATCCCTTTGTAATCCAGCTTTGGCTATGGCGTAGCAAGAGACAGCGTATGTTTGATTGCGATCGCTAACCCCCTGCCGTTCCGATATGTAAACCTCTTACCCCTTCCAACATTCGAAGTCCCATGACTCTACAAAATCACTGTAGGTCCAAAGCTAATGTAGTTCGCAGAGCAGTGGAGGGACTTGATCCTGAGCAATTTATCGAATCAAGCTATATCTTCTTTCTCGCCCCGCGTGTTGCGTGCCAATTATTTGCGATTGGGTGCAGAAACTCTGGGTCGTCTTCAAACAGCAATGCCCGAATTGGCTGTAAAATATGCCCACTGTAACCTTATCTTCTAACCTCTTCAAATACTGTCTCGAAAGTAAAGTGCTCTTCGGGGAAGCATTATTCTTTTGCAAGTGACTGCTGCAGGGTCTTACACATCTGCAGAAAACGAGGCGTGAACACGCTGGCCCCCGTATCTTTGGCAAGAGAGTGTAAAGGAGTTATTAACATTCTTCCATTTTCTCCTAAAACTGTGGTTTCATTCAAGTCTTCGGTTGACAAACGTAAAGGCTGTTGCCTGCTTAACACCCTGCTTACTTTCCTTATTGTCAAACATAACAGACACAATCGCCAGCTTCTTCTGTTCCTATGGTAATCTCAAACAATGTAAATCTACGTCTTCTAAGTCCTCTTTGCTCTAGAAAATCCCCTCCCATTCAAAGGTGCTCTAGCTTGAGATTTAATTTCACACCAGTCACCAGAGAACTCACTTCTAGACCCCAAGATATCTTTACACTTATGTTCTTCACCTAGCCTCAAGAACAAAATTTTCAGCTTCGTTTAACTGTCAATCAGCAGACTCAATTAGACATTCAGGCCAGTAATTCCTACCCCTCTTTCAAAAGAACACACAAAGCAGCGTCCCCAATTTAGTTTGACGCCATCCAGCTCCCCTTTACTTGGAGGCTAGGTTATTCACTCTCCTATTTCATGTAATATCATAACCGCGTGTGTTTATCAAAAATAAAATAAAAGGGCGACATAAATCTTCGCCTAGTCATCGGTTCGAACAGGACATTCACTCTCTAGAGGCTTCTGAACTTACAAGGCAGCCAGCCATCGGGACTATAGGCTGCATCAGACCCCTATCTAATTTCTCGAGTTCCTTGTAATCTTTTGGAGCGTTTGGTTTGCTTCAGAGATGACCCCTTCATTTCTGTAAAAACCTTCCAGCACCGAACTCCTATAAATCATTCGCGCATTCATCACCGTTGTGCTCCTCAAATTATTCTATTAGCAAACTTCCCTTTTCACATGCATTGCATCCCCTCAAATGACTTGGTATCCAGAAAACCCAAGTCCACCTGAGAGGTTCAGAATGTAAGCAAAGTTAAGCATGCCAGAATTTGAATCAAACGTGATACCAATTTCAAATTAAGTAAAAGCAGGGCCTGAAGTGGACCTAGTAATTGACAAGATGGCGGTGCCTGGAAAATCAAGATCCAATCACATCTATACCCATACATAACTGTTAGGACCTTCATGTAGTTGATCTCTCGTGTGATCTACTTGACGAAGCGTTAGCAATTGAGTTCACATGGCAGGTTTGGGGCG
The DNA here is from genome assembly GCA_019669835.1 of Amylocarpus encephaloides. NCBI lineage: Eukaryota > Fungi > Ascomycota > Leotiomycetes > Helotiales > Amylocarpus > Amylocarpus encephaloides. The sequence continues at coordinate 46,512 of MU251516.1, forward strand.
TCTACATGGCAACAGCGTGGCTGTGACACTATGATACGCGCTCGCTTAAAAAAATTATTCTGTGTGTCTTTGTCACGATGCCAACCAAACTCTAGTAGCGGGCTGCTCTAGAGTGGGTGGTATAGAAAACGTGAATGAGAGTAGGAATTTTCTCAATCTTGAAACTTCCTGGTTTTTCTGTTAGGATTACTGGTGCGGGCTGCGACTCACTATTGCCAAAGATCCCTTGCCTCTTTTAGGCCTTTTGGTGCTGACTTGCTTTGCAGCTTTTGAAGATAGGTGCGTTATCCCAGTAATAGGGAGGGCTCACAAACTTGAATTACACATAAGCGCCCACTAAGCCATTCTCCTATAGTGTTGAATTTGTTCCGGTGTTATAGGAGAGGTCGTCAATAGAGTAAGTAAGAGTAGGGGGTAATACCTATAAATTTGGTATTTGCTTAAGCTGTTATAAAGGATTCACTCTAGTTGAGCGCGTTTCTATATTATAGAAAGGGGCATTAAAGTAGCAATAGCGAATACTATTCCGTCATCAATTTCCTTGCTGGCATATCCTTATACAAATTATCACGTAATAAAATAGACAGAAAGGAGTAACTAGTAGTAAAGCAGCGAAATGGAGCCCGTGGCCCACCAATTGTTCTTCGATACACCACCTGTTTAAGTTTCGCACTAGTAAAGACGCTAGTGAAACCTAGCGTCCTTGAATATATCTTCCAGCTCTCGACCTCTTCTTTCCTTTCTTTCTTCCAAAGTTTTCTGGTAACACTGCGACCGCGACCGCGACCCCCCCTAACGAAGATCCTCGACGTGCGCTATTCAGCATTCTACGACATACCCAGAAGTTTGAGAGCATTGCCAATAGTTTCTGTAAGCTGTCGCACTTTCTTATGTTTCTTGTTTGTGCTGTGCTTTTCTATTTTTTTCCCTTGTGCGAACTTTTACCACAGTTCCACGTCAATCCACGTCAAGACTGCTCTTGCTATGTTGCGTTTGGTGGTTGACAAGAGTCGTATTGTCGTCTGACAGGACTGTCGGAACTTCGACGATGTCGGCTTTGATTATGCCAACTTCGAATTTTTTGGGATTTTTGTAACTCATGTTGTTGTTTACTATTTTTTCCTTTGTTTGTTCCCAAGTTGCCTCTAGCAGCTGACCTGCTATGGTCTCGTGTTAGATTCATACATACAAATTCTTGGAGACTTCCATTTATCAGTAATTGTCATCAATTTTCAGGATTTTAGCTAATTATTTATTGTTTTAGGATTGAGCTCAGCTATTAGCCTCCATATCGGAACTCGGATAGCGCTAGAACCTCCTGTTGAATTCAGCAATTCGCCTCCTCGTTCTTTCGGCTGGACTCAGCTGGATTGAGGTATTGACATCTCAACCTATTCGAGATAATTTGCTGAATTTGTCAGAGACTCCATAGGACATTTACAATTTTGGAGGGTTTTCACGCTTGATTTGAGCCTGAGGCGAAGCGGATAATAAAAGAGATGAGCGATTTCGACACACTTCAGTCGGGTGAGCGTCGGGGGTTATCTGGGGATGAAATCTCGTTGGATGACACAATGTCAAATTTCAGTGAGGACAATTATCTCCCGGAAGACGAGGAAAATGAGGAGGAACCGGGAAGTGTGGTTGTCGAGCAGCCCCAAAAAGTCATCAATACAGTCTGCCCTGGCTCAATTAAGAATGTGAGGGAGTTCTATGCCGCCAAATCTCGACGCCTGAACGACTTACGACGAGAGAAGGAACCAGTCGGTGATGACTTCCCGTCAACTGACACCGCAAAGCAGGAATTGGTCAAAGATATCTTCGCGGTCATGAAGAACACTACGTCCAACGAAATCATTGACCGCAGAGTGCGAACTGGAAAGCTTGCACGGGGGATTCGAATGATGGAGAGTGGAATATTTGATGATGAGTTCATAGAGCAAAAATGCTGGGAGCTCATGGTAAGTACCCTGTCAGAAATGATATGTTGAAGTACTAACTTGTTTGTCAGCTCGCGGCAGCGGACACTTCTCGCGGAATTCAATTGAATGATCCAAAACACAGCAAGGAAAACAAATTCGAGTCTTATCCCACTTTTCTGGCGCGTTGGGATGAAATCAAGCATACTCTCCTTGTAAGTCAGCAAGAAAGTACAATTTCCCTGCAATTGCTGAATCTCAAATTAGGTGTCGAAAGCAGCATGTGAGAATATGTTGAAATTGCAAGAGTTCTTGTACCGACTTGCTGATGCACCAAAGCAATGTCTAAAGGTAAGCCACTCCAGTATAACTCGTTCGGCAACGTGCTTACATACTTCTTGTAGGCAAAGAAGAACAATATAACTATCAACAACAAACGGGACCAAGAGAACGAAGCTGGCAGACGCGCCTTTAGGGAAGGTTTGATTGATCCAGCAGATTTGTTGGACAGGAGACCAACAATTGGAGACCCTGTTGGACCGCCACGTCAAACCAACAACATTTCAGATAAGAAGAACAGCAAAACTACTCCCAAGACACCTGCAAGCGGCAGAGTCAAGTCTGCTGTTGCAAACAGCAGTAAGAGCATTAGCAAGCGCAAGGCCCAAACACAATCGTTAAGCCAGGAGAGCGAGGGCGATGACAACGCAGATTCTTCATACACCCCATCCAAGAAGCAGACCACGGCTGTACGAAAGCCTCGAAGTGGCTCCAATCTCCAAACAGCCTCCAATACGAACGATAACGACGTCCTAGACGATGGCGAGTCCTTCCCAACAAGACATGGTGTGATTAGACGTCAACCAGCCTCGAGAACCAGTGCTCCAGCTGCATTTGCGTCGTCACAGATGGGTGGAAGAAGCCAGGTATTTCCACAAAACGTTCCGCAATTCATGAACCAAGGACCCCCTAGCCAGTTGATGTCGCATATGAGACAAGAACGTCCTCAAAGCAATATGCAGTCCATGAACATCTCCCAGGAAATGCACTTGGATCCGCGTCACAGTAATCTCCTTGCTCAGCAGACAATGATAAAATCCCTTGAAGATCGGTACAAGAGAATTGTTTGCCGAATCATCGGCGTCAACCATCAATACGCTCAAATGTATTCTCTGAAGGAATTACGCATATACGCTCATGCTTATAACCTAGCATTTCAGGGCTTTGCGTGGAGAAGTCCCTTGTTCTCAGAAGTGACTGCTCTTGGACCAATTCTGAGTATGAATGACGGCACTTCTCAGCATATAGCTCAGTACTATTCTCGTTTCATGCATCTGGCACATGCGCGCGGTGATTTCGATGCCCAGCCACCGCGTTACATTCAATCGGCATCGAACGAGGAGGAGAAGGCTTTGGGTCTTTATAATAATGAATTTGGACCCGTCGAGACAATTAAATGATCGTTGTCTCGAGGTTTACATTGTGCGGTGTTGTGGTAGAGAAAAGGATCAAAAGGGGGTGATGGGGTGGGTTTTGGTACTTTCATGGGATTTTCATGCCATTTTGATGGCGTTCAGGCTTTAGATTTTGATCTTTGGCCTTGATTATGGAGATTCCCATCATACATTTACATTTGCCTTCGCTTTGCGATCGTTCGTGGTACATACCACACCCTGTACACTAGTCCACACAAGAATGACATCAAGATATCAATGGAATACGCGAATAATGGATGAATTCAACCGTGAAATGTGAGTTTAAATGTTTGCGATCTTGAGAGGTTATTACATAAGCAAATTATGAATATAAAATATAAAATTTTGAGTCAGGACACTTGACATTCAACAAATTTGAATTGATATGTAACAAAAGAAAAACCATCACTATACTATAGAATATCCAAAGCGAGCTTATCATAGATGCAATTAATAGAAATTGCATTAATAGAAATTGAATTAGAGCAAGTGACATTTCAATTACCCAAACACAAATTGGACAAGATATATCTTCCTTAGTCCGAGACAATACCCAGGGAAGCAATTAATTGGCATATTCCCAATTTATAAGTCTCATTATCTAAGAAATTTATCCCAATACAAAATATTCGGCCTTCTAGTACCCATCCAACTTTCAGTGAAAGCTATTTGGGTTGTTAGGCCGTAGTTTCTTCCACCTCTAAAAGTATCTACGACATGGTAGGAACAAAACTATGAACTTTACGAAGACCCGGGCATCGAGTTCCCTGAACTAGATCATCGGGAATCGAACATAATATGCCTGTATCTATAGAAAAATAGCAAAATTCTCCTCTTAAGGTGCAGGAAATCAAGCTTATGGTGCCAAATTAAAGGCGAATACAGGAGGAGTTTCTGACTGTGGACTTGACATTCTCCAAATTTTTACTTCAGAAATTATCCACCTGCCCCGCATTTCCTCCAGCTGCGCTTAATGTTGGAACATCGATTTTCAGTCAACCTCTGCTCCCAGAGTTCCCTCCTCGGGAAAGGCCTCATATGATATGCGCAATGTAGCGATCGGCGCCGTCAACAAACTAGCTAAACCTTTAATCACCGTATTACACGTCGGCAACCTGGGTGTCTCTCCGTAGGCACAGTCTGCTTCGTTCTCGCGAAACTCAGCGATATTTTGTTAGATTCTCGTTCTGGCAGCGTTGCTTCCAGACGCGGCAGATCTTCATCTTTTTCGTGTTTCATATGGTGGTGCAGATCGACCATGAGCTGCTCGAGAAGTTGTGGGAATTTGTGATCGCTTGAAGAGAGGGACTGAAGGATATGTAGGTCGTCCTCAAACTAGTGTACGGCGTAAATCTATCGGCTCGAAGAAATTAGGAGTCTAGGGGATATGAAATACAGCCCGATGCTAAGCAAAATCTTCTTTCGTTAATCGTTTTCCTTCTTCCCATAAATTTCTCCATTTCTGGTCAAACAATTGATTATCCCTAATTGGATGGCATGTAATGTTCTAGGCGAGCATGTTCCGCCGCTTTATTTTGGCATCATTTGTGGTTGCAAACAGCAGTTTACCATAACATTCGTCCAGGTCGGCATGATCATTGCCGATTGCCACACAAACAAGCATAGTGAAAATAAACAACAAAAGGGAGGAAAAAAACACAGATGGACTTGAAGTAAAAAGCAAATCAACGAGGAGATAGTATATCATGTTGGAGCAGAAGCGGTTTAAGAGATATGTAAAAATATGCGACTAGTAATATGATAACACTACTATTCCAGGAGATTTGAAGGTTACATGATCTCGCCACTAATGTACCGCTGTACGCTTCTACTGTAATTAAATCTACAGTGTTCGTTTTAGATCTTCATCATGAAATCATCCAAGTGAAAAGTGAAGCGAAGGGGGATCGGCTGGACTTTTAAGCCCCTTTCGCTGCCCTCGCTTGAACCCCTGTCGGGCCGGGGACACACAGCCACTCGAAGAAGTCGCTTTCGCGCACCAGCCACACCCGACGTTCTTGCGATGATATGTCAACATTAAGGATAAGCAACTCGAAGAACGGACTCCAACCTTTTTCGTTCTCTAACACCATTGATCTTTCTCTCACGATGTCAAATCCAGGCTCTGGCGCTTCGACGCCAAACCCACGCTTCACCACCCAAACCAAGACAGCTGAGGATCTTCTGGCAGGCCAAACCGTCGGTCTTGTCAACCTCTCGGATTTTCGAAAACGACGTGCCGAAGCTCTCGATCAGAAAGAGCGCGATGCCCACGACAGGCTGGCTAATGGAGGAAGTAGCAGAGGGTCTGCGACTCCAGACGGGTAAGTTCCTGCTCCTACTTCGCGAGGCGCGATAGTAGGTAGAACAGAACTAATGGCCCTAGCACAGTGATTCTACGCCTAGAGAATCTCCCTTGAAGAAAAAGAAACGCAAAGTTGGCCCACCCAAATTGTCATTTGGGATCGATGACGAGGAGCATGGCGAGAGTACAGACGCTACGACACCATTAGCGGGTTCTGCTTCCCCCAGAAGCGACGCCATCTCCACCAAAGACTCCTTACCCAAGAAGGCGAAATTCGCCGTCAATTTGTCCATAGGCAATGCGCCAAAAGCTTTAACAAAGTCCGCGCTGCTTCGGGAAGCCCAGACACGAGAGACATTGAGGAAGAAGTTCTTAGTCATTCAAGAAGCTGTCAAGGGAACGGACATTAATATACCCTTTGTGTTCTATGATGGCACAAATATTCCAGGCGGTGTTTGCAAAGTGAAGAAAGGGGACTACGTCTGGCTATTCCTGGACAAAAGCCGCAAAGTTGGCGCGGAACTGGGCGTGGGAGAGAAAGGAGCAAACGCTAGAAGAGAATGGGCGAGAGTCGGAGTCGATGACTTGATGATGGTTCGAGGCGATATCATTATTCCTCATGTGAGTCTCTTTGGACAATGGCAGGTGCTTTGGGCTTGTGCTAACAATTGCTATAGCATTACGACTTCTACTTCTTCATCATGAATCGTAACCTTGACCCAAACAACCGCTTACTCTTCGACTACTCCTCCGAGCCGCCTGCGGCAACCCCTCACCCAAAAGAACCAGAAGCAATCGACCTCGATACTTACAATCCTCTTTCTAGGCCTTCCACTAAGACAAAAGCAAGGGAACCTCCAGCGGATGATACTGTGCTCGAAGGCAGCAGTGACGATCCAACGTATACGAAAGTCGTTGACCGGCGATGGTACGAGCGGAATAAGCACATTTTCCCTGCCAGCGTGTGGCAGGATTTCGACCCAGAGAAAGACTACCAGAAAGAAGTGAAGCGCGACGCAGGTGGCAACGCTTTCTTCTTTTCGTGAAAGAGATAGGTGTAGTCTCAACCCATTTAAGCACATCGTGTTGCTTGAAGCTTCGTTGAAGATTGCTAAAAGGCAGCATTAGCATTTTCTAGATACCCACAATGGAACAAGTAGAGTATACACTTCATGCATCCAGCTGATCTGTTTAGCCAATACAATATCCGCCCACCCAAACTACGCCACCAACAACGATCCAGCCAGGCCAGAACACGATCAACAGAATTCCGTTGCCGTTCCCTAGCACGAAGGTCGCAAACTCAAACCATAATTTCTTCCTCAGACCCCCGGACCCTCTCCAAGCCCATCTTGCTCCTCCTTTTGATAGCCACCAGCCTTGCCGTAGCAGTACTACGGATGCATAGTATGATTGAATAGCCAGAATTGCGAGTGTGTAGTAGGAATGCAGCAGGATGAGGTGAGAGAGGATGTAAACCCTAAGGAGGAGGAAAAGAGTTGTCGTGCTTAGCAGCCGTGGAAGTAGAGTTGTTGCGAGGTAAAGAGACATGGTTAGTGTTGGCGAAATAGAGGATAGAGGCTGCATTGATGGACTTTGCTTCGTCACTGATCCCGGGGGTTCTCTTGCGTGTCCCATTGTGACAACCGTGATATCGAGACTTTTTTTTGAGGAGAGTTGAGAATGAATAGGTTAAGATGTTCAACAATAGGCAATATCGATTTCAAGAAAATGATTCTCATCAAAGACAGACTGCCTTCGAGTCGTTAACACCCTCTTCACCCCCACTACAACGTTGTCCCACCTTGTCTCGCTTAACTCAACCCCCTCGGTTACAACTTACAAGCCAACACCATGGGCTTATTGCGGGGCGCAAAGACTTCTCAACCACATATTATAATTACCCCTCCTTCCATCATAACACTTCACCCAAAGCACATGCACTCAAAGATCTTTCTAGAGATTGTTTTAGTGGCGCTTGTGGGTCCAGCGGAAGCAGGTGAACACCCCGCCCGCACTTAGCCGCTGCACCCGAATCCACGTTTCGAGTTGGATGCATCACCTAAGGGTCGTGGAATCGAGGGGGATTTTAAGCATACTGGCACTTTATTTAGAGGTGTTGTCAAAGAGCGGTTGAGCCGTCCATGAGCGGTTTGTGGCGGTACGCGGAATATTGATTTTCGACGAAGATCACGGTCGTATCACCTTCTTCGCCATGATTGACATTGTATCACCCATGATACGCCGAAGTTCTTGTGGAGAAACGATGCCGACCCGATGCGTGTTGCGAGGTCTCAAATGGCGCAGAGTGAGTAGTTGAGGTTCGTGGGGGTGTTCTGCTTTCTGATTCGTTATATACTTTCCCAAGACCCACGTATGGGGTAACGAGTAATGGATCAAACGTGGGATGTACAGTACGTACTATATGGTTGCGTCCGGTTTGCGGAGAACACGGTCTCGCCATATCTTGATCTGGTGGTACAGTAACAATGCTAGTTTAGAAAACAGAGGCATTCTCAAAAGGAGGTAAGAGCGGGCGTCAAAACTCTTGTATATCCAGGCACTTTGGCCAAAGACCTTAATGGTCCTGTTTAGGATCAACCTATTCTCCAATTCTATCTAGGACACTTAAGCTTATTATCTTAGAAGTCTCAGGACATTGAAGGAAACTATTCATATAATACTCAGGCAAATCAAGTAGTCTTGGGATTCTGGGGTAAAGTTTTGTGCCGACGCGAGGACTTTGACTACTGTTGTTGGTAGGACAATCCATGCTTGTCTGTTGGTGTACGTGAGGTCCTAGTGCAAGGCCTCTTTATAGTGGGTACTTACATCGGCACTAGTATTCCTTCAATGTTTACAGAGGCATCAATTCCTTTCACGACAGTCATGACTACGTTATCTGAGGACTTTATCAACCCAAGTGCCACCTGCCGAAATCGGTGGGAAGCGAGGTATTTATGTGACGGGAATGTATACCCAGATGACTCCTTCATAACCTTGGCTCCTTTCTGTAGTTGGTGATTCTGTTTCCCTTCATTTATCCTATTCTGGAGATCCACGACCTGCGAATGCTCTTTCGCAGTAGAATCCTGTTTCGTCGAGAGGGCATTAGACCATTATCTATCGACGCGGGAGATCTGGTGAAAAGCTCCAATGTGCCTCGAGATCTCACTCAACTCGCACATCTCGATGAAATCGCCAGTGATATGACGCTTAATCTTGTAGGTCAGCAATGAAGGCAAGGGAAGCTCTGCTCTGGAGTCTGTTTCTTGAAGCATTGGACAATTATTTTCGATTCTCGCAAGCGGTGGAATCTTCGGAGGCTAAAGGGTAGGAGTCTGTCTCCCAATAGGCAACCCCATCAGACGACTCGCCGTCTGCAGTTCATTGCCCGCTGTTTTGATTTGGGTCACATAGTCTGATTATTCTGGCATGGTGGAACACTCGGTCGATCCATTCTGAAAAATCAAATTAGTTTGGACTAAAGAGAAGGCAACTAAAATAACTCACAAAAATCACCTTGATATCTGCTCGCGTAGGGCGACCAATATGTCAAAAGGAGACAAATCTTCGTCAGACCATAATCATCCAAGGTATATTCCATGAAATAAAGTGTCTAGAGACAGTGTTTGGCAGCTAGAATGCGCTTCTTTGGCGAACGTATATTTGTGTTGTCAAACATCGCTCCTTGCGCTTGGTGTACCGACTCAATTCCTGGATCACCGAGCTTCTGATTTACGAGCTGCTGAAAGTAGTTAGTAAGTAACAGCAATGTTACACGCAATAACAACCCCTGTAGCAGCAAAAATCATGGCTTGGAAGAGATCAAGCCCATCTTTCCGTTTCAGGAAAGTTGCGAAGTTCTTCCCATTGCGATACTGACTGAAGAACTCGAATTCATCCACATAAAGGATGTCCATTTTTGAAGTAAGTATTGATCAAATAGTTGCACTTAACGTGCTTAGGAAGTGTGCAGGCGTGTTTAAGCTTCATTCGAGTTGTCGCATTCTTTGCTGGAGGTCGGAGAGCGGAGTTGGAAGTTGTTCTAATCTAAGGATGTTACTTCCACGCCCCAGCCTTCCCATCCTTCTACAAGTTTTAACGACGATGTCGTGTCAGTGTCTGGAATTCCGTAGTTTGGTTATTTTTCTATCTAAGTAGCCCCTGTGCAAACTTGCCTGTAGCAAGAGATTATGGTCATCCATAGTTTGAGAGCTGCCAGTTAGGACTGAGGGTTGAATTGGGCGATATGCTCCGCCCGCATCGTCGAAGCTCGGGAAGAAGCCAGCCAGAATAAGGGGAAGTTTTCCTTCGCACTCCATATGCAGGTCCTCTGAGAAGGGGATGAGTGTCGGGTCAAGCTCGCTGTTGTTGCTGTATGCACTGCACTTTCATTGGCTAGAAACGATCTGGGATTGCCGTTGCCTGGCATTTTAGTTGGTGTGCTGTATTGTTTTTCATAATCTAATGAATTGGCTAATGTTTCTATGTTTCCAAAGTTAATGTTGGTTCGAGGATGATATCGAAAACCGAAAAGGATTCCGCGTTACCTGTACCTGTATTCTAATTATTATGCCTTTCCGTTGGAGAATAATGAGGAGGACCGCGATCAGAGAATGGGCTAATTACCCCAACCTTTGAACCTAGGTCTATTATTCGATAGGGTTCACGGGATTTTAGTGTTGTCTTTTCTTTTAGATCCACGTGACATGTCTGTTTGATGAAAGGGGGTTGATATAATTCTCCATATTTGAAGACAAAGGCAGCATCTCTGAAGGCAAAAGTTTGAGTTGAAATCTCTTTTGTATTCTGTTGAATTCCTCGAATCGTTATGAAATATCGACTCCCAAGGATATCGGGGAGTCTTCTAGATAGTGAAACGAGATTTAATGCTCCAAGAAACATGGAGGCAAGAAGGACAGTATGAGGGTCTAAAGTCTGATTATAAGATCGCGTATTACTCTATATACACCTAGACACTAGTCCGAAGACTCCGACCTAGTGTTTATTTAAGAATAGCGAGTATAACCTATTCTCTTCTCTGAAATACGCTTGAGTCTCTAGCGTTCATGTGAGCGAGTCATAAAGAACGTTCTTCCTTCTCATTCTTATAGTTGGGAGACCATACGATTCATAAATAGGGAATAGGGAGTAGATCACTGTTGGCAGGATCACTCAGTCAGATTTTATCATCATTCTCTTTTATTTTATTTTTGTGTTTTTGCGTTTTCTCTAAAAGTCTATCACTCCAGATCGGCCAAGAGACTATAGCTGATTGCTGCATAGTCGATGACCCAAAATATGATTGCATAGAATCCGGAATTTGCGCTAACTTCCAAGCTAACGCTAGTGAGAATTTGAAAGTCGGATTCGTCGGTTTGTAAGAACACCGATCACGTGACTGGCCTCAATATCTCGATTTCCTCGGTTACCCGAAATAGCTCGGTATCTATCAAATGGAATCCCCAGAACCTCGCAAATCTAACAAGAATTCCTCCCGAGACTCATGTAGTCCCTTTCACTGCTAGAAACACGTTTTTAATGGAACTTCGACACATTTCTCACCTAAAGGAACGACCCCTGATTCCTTCTCCAGACTCCCGCTTCTCTCCACAAAACATCGGAGCCTTGCATCCGTTCATCTCTCGTCATCATCTCCTGGAAGCTTAAATCAACGTGCTTCGACTTTGATACGAAACATTATGTTGAATTTCGCCTTCGAATTCCGGAGGCGTCTTTTCCTTGCAAATATCCAGATGATTACGGTTGAGGGAAACGCCATGCACTGCACAAGCTTCCGCCATTGGGTATGCCCCGAAAGACGATGGAATTTTTGATATGAAGACAAATCAGACTCACATCGTTGACAGCATTTCTAATGGACCTGTGTTAACGTGATGGATTTCTGGGAACGAATGTGGAGAGAAGGAGGAAATTTTCTTCTGATGACGAAGAACGTTTTGACGAGGCCACCATTAAACAATTGCTGTCTGACTCCATTTCAAGAACGCCATTAACACAACGGCGAAAACATGTGGATAATGCTCCCCTCGCAGCGCCCACAACAGGATGAGCTACGGCTTTTCTGGAGGATTCTCGGCATGCTAAGGGTGCACAAATATTTTCATGATTGGAAGAAATGATTGTCTCCATGGAGAAAGCCATGCTGAAGTGTGGAGAGCCATATGCTAGACCCCGGAAAGACACCCCCTGAGCACGTCAAAAACTCTCGTCAGTGGCTGAAAGCTTGGTTTGTCCAAGCAATGCTTGTCCACAATTGCGGGGAATTGGCCACCATATCGCACTAAATCTCCAACATGGAAGCATACACTCGACAGTCGGCTTTTGATAGCGGAGTAAAGACCAATAACGACTGGCCTTTTGAATGTCGGAGTAGTGGAGGCAGTAGTATCCTACTAACAACTGCCTCTGCTCCGAAGAACCCCCTGTATGACATATTTCCACTAAGCGAAGTGGCCATTTTCTACTCAGATTCCTAGTCGATCACCGCCGTATAAGGTTGATTCGGTATCGCACTACATAAGTTCGACATTAGGGTTGGCTGCAAGATTCAAGGCCTTTTCGGAGAAACGTGTGATGATCCTAGCTAGGGTTGCAGTACATAATAGCGGACAGGATAAGTAGAAGGGGATCGCCTATATCCTTCTCTGTCGAAGATTATCAATCATCATCGGCTCAAGATTAAGTCAGGCGAGCAAGACGATCACCAGCACCCCTTAGCCACACGGGAACTTTTTCAGCCATTGACGTATGTACTCATTGTCCCCCTGATTACTTAACTATAATTGCGCAAGTAAATAGTATAGCTAACATCAACATTGCTAAGATCTTTGATTATCTATCTCTTCACCCAAACTTGTCACAATGAACAACTATTATGGACCTGAAATGGTCGAAAACTCGCCAAGTCGTGACTCGCAGGTGTACGAATCCCTTGCGCCTCAGAAGATGCCCGCTGGAGACTATGCACGAACTCGAATCAGCACCCTAAAACCACCAATGAACAAAGCCCCCAATCCAATTCGACTTCTTCGGATGCTTACTGGAAAGCAATGGTTGTTTTGGTTATGTGGTTTTGTTGCATGGGTATGTGCACTTCAAGGGTAGTGGGAGCGTTGTATACTAACAATCTCTTAGACATGGGACGCTTTCGACTTCTTCACTGTCAGCTTGACCGTGTTAGACCTTGCAGAGACCTTTGACAAAACCAACACAGATATTACCTGGGGCATCACTCTAGTTCTTATGCTTAGGTCTGTTGGTTCAATCGTATTTGGGTTAGCCGCAGATAGATATGGAAGAAAGTGGCCGTTTATCGTCAACAACATTCTTTTCATTGTTCTTGAGCTTGGAACTGGCTTTGCGCAGACTTACAACCAATTTCTTGCTTGCCGAGCGCTATTTGGAATCGCAATGGGAGGACTTTACGGAAATGCAGCAGCAACCGCACTCGAAGATTGTCCGGAAGGTTCGTTCTCAATCGACCATGTTTTTGAGGTTCTAGGCTAATGACCTATTTAGAGGCTCGAGGTCTTCTTTCTGGAATGCTCCAACAGGGCTATTCTTTCGGTTATCTTCTGGCAGCCGCATTCGCCAGAGGTCTCGTCAATACCACTCCGCACGGCTGGCGACCACTCTTCTGGTTTGGTGCCTGTCCACCGGTCTTGATAATCATCTTCCGGATCTGCCTGCCCGAGACAGACTCTTTCAACGAGCGTGTTACACTCCGCAACGAGAGTGGCAATAGTGGCTCCACCTTTATTGTTGAAGCAAAGGTTGCAGCGAGAAACCATTGGTTGCTCTTGATCTACCTCGTGCTCTTGATGGCTGGATTCAACTTCATGGCAAGAAAATACCAAGTCCCTTGAAAAGTCATCATCTAACAGTTTTATAGTCCCATGGGTCTCAAGATATTTATCCCACCATGTTGAAGAATCAGTACAACTTCAGCCCCAATGCTGTCACAATCACACAAGTCGTGGCCAATCTTGGTGCCATGTTAGGCGGAACGATCGTTGGCTACTGCTCTCAGATTTTTGGGCGACGATTTTCAATCATTTTCATGTGCGTCATTGGCGGCGCACTCCTTTACCCATACACATTCACCTCTAGCAAAGCAGTTATGGCTGCGGCATTCTTCGAACAATTCTGTGTCCAAGGAGCATGGGGTATCATTCCAATTCATCTCATGGAGTTATCACCGGGCTCCTTCCGAACCTTCGTTGTTGGCACTTCCTACCAACTCGGTAACCTTGCGTCGTCTGCTTCTTCTACTATTGAGTCGACAATTGGCGCGGAATTCCCACTACCACCAAAGGGAAGCACTAAGCGTTTCCAATACGGATTAGTCATGTGTATCTTTATGGGTTGCACGTATGCATACACGATCCTTTTGACTTTCGCTGGACCTGAGTACTTAGGCAAGAGTTTCGAAGCGATTGACGATTCGGACGTTGCAGAGGCGCACGGAAATAATACTATAGAGAATGCAGCACATCGTAGGGAAGTGACGGGATCCGGGGATGATACGGATGTGATTGAGAAAGGTGTTGCGCGAGGTGCGGAGCGAGTTTGAGGTAATTTGGTATTCGGATCTAGTATCGAATCCACCAATAGGAGGACATTGGGTTTATGAGAGAAAGATCGGGAAAAGGTGCACAAGATTAAGAATGGCCTTGTTCGCCTCCTCAAAATTACTTGACACAATATATCTAAACAAAAAATGATACCAATCTATGAAGTTTGAAAGAACTCGACCATCCCACAGATCACATGTAATCTTAATTTAATAATTCGACAAAGCTCATATAATGAGGCGAACCGAGTATTATCGTGATAAGGGAGGTTTAGGGGGGTGAGGATTGATGGCAGGCAGTGGGTTTCTTGACAACAAAATGCCCGCACAAAACTGGAGTGCACAGAGGAAATGGAAAATGTTATGACCATCAGCTAGACAGTACGTTGACGATTCAGCTATGTATTGCTCTAGGTATCAAGCCCGCCGAAGAATTAGTGTGTGGATGTCACAATACGTTCAGGGAGAGCCCGGGGGGGGGGTGAGCGTGGATGTTTACTGTGACGATCTTTTGTAGGGAGGTATATATTTATCGACCACCCCTCAAATTTCTTGAGAGCCTTATGCAGGAGTCAGAATTTGGTTTCTGGGGTAGGGTAAAGAGAGTATTTCTTAGGAAACTTTTAAAAGGGACTGCCCTCTATAATACAGGAACAAGCGAGTCTTTATATAGAGAGTGACTGCCTGACTAATCAGGTTTAATATCCTCTAGAATCTTCTTTGCCACTTTATTTCTCTATAAAGTGGTTATATAGCTACTCCGCTATAAAATATAAAGGAGCCGAAAAGTAGCGGTTGGCCATATAAAACCAGGGTTAAATTTCGACCGAGACGCTATAACCTTTACACTATAACCCTAATAACTATGATCTAGCTCAAATCAATTTATAGTATACTAGACTATCGAAAGACTATAGGAAATAAATTATAGGTAGTTTAGTGCTATCTTAAAGAAATGGTATGTGCTTGTAAACTAGGCGAAGGGGTTGTTGTTGGTGTGGTTTTGAGAAGCGAATAATATCAGTTGACTAGTACTGTATATGGAATAACCTAACGTGTTGTAAATGACTAATCCTGAAAATATGGCAACCAGGGAAGTGAATATGGAGCAGAATGATTTTGAGAGAAGTTGTTGTACTTATCTCTACATCGCTCGTAGTTTGCGCTAACTTGTTCTTGTGATCCACTCGGGGATCGGGAAAATTTTCCAGTGCGATTTGTTTTCAGGCGGAAGCGAGACTGGGTAGTCGACAACAAAATTGATATCGACGACAAACATCTTACAATCACTCCAGCCAACAGCGCGGAGATGAGGAGGAGGTGAGTGAATATTTTCGTGGAACTGAAAACTGGGGCCTTCAGATCTCGCAAGCAGTGCTCCATTGGACACCTTATGCTTCGGTCTCCACCATGTCTCATATATATAGTTTGGAAGATGGTGCAGTACATGAAGCAGTATATAGTCACAATGATGTGTGAGAAAGGTAATTTATAGTTCGTCAAGTGGTAGTTGCCCACGGGCGCGAGCAGAGAACAGGAAAACGAAAGGGAAATGTAGGGTGAATTGGATGGTGATTGAGAAGTGAATGGCCTGGGTGAATACGATACTCGATATAAATTCGACTTTAAGTAGAATGATCAACGATGTCGTCGCCGAAACTAGACTGACGAAACTGGGTGTGAGAGAGAATAATTTTTTCCTCCTTATTAAAGGGTAACTCTTGCGTCCTGTCTGCTGCTGGACAATGAAGCTTGCACGAAGCCGAGGGAAACACTCGAAGGTTGAAATCACTGACATGGGATTCGACGGCAAAACCGTCCTCGACAACAAAAGCGCTGCAGTCCGTTCCAAAAATTGCTTAAAATCAGAACCAAAGGCACGTGCTGGTGGTATCAATTCCTTCTTCCCAGGCTTGGATACACCCAGTCCCCCATCCGAAGCCCTTACAGAAGAGAAGCGGCTACAGGATATCCTCCTATCCTATCCTATCCTATCCTCAACATTTGCATTCATTCTCCAAGAAATTATAGGAAACTGGAGCAGGTTGTTCTTTTAAATTAAGGAGAACCAGAAAACGAAGGACGTAGGATCCTGAAAGAGGCTGCTTGGCAAGGTGCTAGGTGTTGGAGCAAGACGTCAACAACAAACGGGTGTACCAACAGGAGACGAAAGAGAAATATCATGGGGATGGGCGATTTGCTGGTTTACTTTAGGGCGGTGCGTTTGAAAGCCATGACAAAGTTTGCAGGTAGAGGGAAGAAATGGAATGATTGTGGGAAATTGGGGAGGGGAACCTCTGGAGTTACAGATAAATAAAGAGGGGGCATTTAATGCCTGGGTGGAGATCACACATCACGGGGCAGCAAAAAACCTCCAGTGCATCTAGCCGTGGCATGGATTGATGAATACTCACAGTCTCCTCAGGCTTTGAGTGCGAGTATCCGGGAAAACGGAGGAGGGGCAGATTTTAATATTACGAGGATAGCTCAGCGGAATGGGACGCGAGAAGACCGTAAGATTTATGATGTCTGGGTAAGAAGCAGTGACCATGTCCATGAGCAGCTGATGCTCGGGTGACAGTATTCACGACCGAAAGGTCGAGGGGTGTTACGAAGCACAATCCAATATCGACATCGCTGATAGCCTGTAGAGCATCCCAGAAGGAGGATATTATATTTTTACTGTGCTGCGAATGATTGGTTCCCAGCCTGAATTAATTAAACAATGAACCTAAGAGCTCGTCCAAGAAGTACTCGAAACCTAAGACTATGGCCGCGAAAGTCACGAAAATAGCTTTACCTTGAAGGATATTGTTGTAATGAGGGTCTTCAAATGGCACTTGATAATGTGGAGTCTCGAGAGTTGAGGTAAAAAGGTCTGATTTCCGTTTTCTTTTTCCCTGAGGTATGCCTCATATATATATAGCTCCTCAGTCTATATTCTTTTCATGCCTTATCAACAATAACTCTGCTGCCTAGTAGGCAGCAGCTTTTGTCCCATATCACCGTACCTATCAACAGATATTATCGGCGGATACACTATAGTGCATCAGGATAAGGAAGGAAAGAAGTGTATGGCGTTCCGATCTGGCAGAATGTGGGAGTCAGCACAGATGGTGAAAGAGATTGCGAGGTTGGAAAGGAGCCCGTGGTTGTGTTAGGAAATGGTGAAAATGGAACAATTATGTCATACAAGTTGGGCGAAGAAAGATTACAGAACATTATAGAATGGATCGATTTGCAGACGAGCGGCAATTATTTAAAGAGAAGTAGAAAGGGCTCTCATACGGACGAGGCATAGACAGAGTTGCTTTTACAGGGACGTGGAAGCATAGAGAATAAGGAGGGTTTTTGTTTTCTACCCGGAATTTCATTTATGCACCTAGCCTTGGTCAATACAGCAATATATAATTTCGTCGTGGTGCGACTCACACGCATTACAACTTACTACTACTCGCTTCTGGTGAAACCTCGATGACCAACTTTCCAAACTGCCGGCCATCTCTAATCTCATCAAAGAGCTCATTGATCTCTTTGAGATTGCTAAGGCCGCCCTTGGCGATCCTACTCACAATTGGCTTCATTTGCTTCTCGTTAACAAACTGCACCATTTCCTTGAACTCTTTGCGAGATCCCATTGTGGACCCACGTAGCTCTATGTTCTTGAGCACAGCAGCCATGGTCCAGTCCATCTTTGGAGACACCGTCATGCCGTACTGAACGACAGTCCCACCAAACTAGAAGGCAGCGAGTTAGTGATTTGGAGTGATATGAAACTTGAGGGGAATAAATACCTTAAGAAGCTTGACAGCTTTTGAGGTGATGTTGCCTCCGGCACCATCAATAATTGTGTCAATATATGGTCTGTCCTTCGGCAGCGAAGCCATAAGCTCCTTCTCCCAACCGACAGTTTTGTAACTCACACCACCTTTCGCGCCTATCTTGACAGCCTTGTCAATCTTCTCCTGGTCGCCACTTGTAACATAAGCATTCATTCCTAGAGAAACTGCGAATTGCAAAACCGAAAGCGCAACACCCCCTCCAATACCCGTAATTAACACATTCCTCCCCGCTCTTGCATTCCCACTCTTACTGACCAACGCCCTCCACCCAGTCAACCCCACCAAAGGGAACGCAGCCCCCTCTGCAGGACTCAGATGAGCTGGACACTCCTCGACCTCATCCTCCGCCACACAAAGAATCTCCTGTCCGGTGCCCAGTGGAAACGTGGATGTGCCACCCAGAATCGCGTATTTCTCCTCTGGCCCATCAGGATCAGAAGTCCATCCTCGTCCCGGTGTAAGTATAACTCTTTTCCCAAGCCAGAATTTGTCTGCGGAAGACCCAATGGCTGTCACGATGCCTGTGCCGTCTGCGAAGAAGGGGGTCGAGAAGGAGGGAGCGGGGTAGAGGTGTTGGCGGAGGAAGAAATCGCGGTGATTGAGGGCTGCTGCTTGGATTTGGACTTGGAGTTCATTGGCTTTAGGGGACGGTGTTGGGACTTCAACGACTTTGATGCTAGGGAGAGGAAATAGTTAGTATAGGTTCGAAAGAAGGTATGTGAATAAACAATAGTGGAAAGTACCTCGTGCACGTACGGGTAGTAAACCTGGCCTGGTTTCCCATCAATCTTTTCCATTATTAGCGCTTTAGTCATTTTGAAATTCGCCTATTTGTAAAGACTTATTTTATGGGTGTGTGGTAAATAGAAGGTATGGGAAAGAGATATGTTGGCAGCATTGTATAGATGGTTGATGGGTTGATGACTTACCAGTGATTTGCCGGTGGCTCGGCCGAGGTTGAAGCTTGCGGTTATCCGATTTCCGGTGGGGACTAGAGTAAGAATACGAGCAGCATGATCATGTGATACGGAGTTGATAAACATGCCTCCTTTTCCGATCTCTAACTCATCCCTTCTTAGCATTTTCATCAATCCCCCCCCCCACGTTCTAAATAATGAGAATATAAAGTATACATACCGCCGGTCTCCTTGGTCATGTTACATGCAGCTATCACACTTCTGAGTAAGGTTACCCTGCTTCTTCGATGGCCTCCCGGATAACGACCTGTATCCCTCAGCGTCGTCATCACTTATTATATTTATTACATGACCTAGAAACTTTCTACATTCCGACTTTATATTTACATACCAACATTACAACTATTCCTGATTACGAATTTGGAGGATCCCCTTGTCTCAAATGTTCCACACAGCAACTTTGGCTAAAGCTCTCGCCTTCTCAACAATCACTAGCCCAGGATCACCTAGGATAAGTCTGGATTCGAACGTATGAGCTTGTCCAGGCGCGGCATGAGAATTGGACCTTATTGATGTTAATCTTCTCATCAGTCAGAATCTATTCAAAAATTGACTGACCAACAGCATCACAAAGCAACACAGAGAATTCGTAAAGTGCATCAAAATCCTGATCTCCATGGACTGTTATTGTCGGAGGATAATCTTCCGGGCTTCATTTTTCAAGTTCTTGTCGACATCCCCAAAGGTACTGGTTACTGGTTTGTCTACAGAAGCCACGGAAAGAGCTCTACCCTTATAGACCTGTCGTCGGCCTCGAGACGTTCCCATTCTAGGTTTGGAAGTAAGTGCAGAAGTAAACACTCTAGATGAAAAGCATTAGTCGGTCATAGGCCTCGGTCCATGAATTTTTTTTATTGAGCTACAATATCACCGTGGATTAGATTCCTGAGACATACATAGGTACAAAAGGGTTAAATTAAAAATAGTGACTTTGATTTATGTTTTCACTGGTCTAGTTTACATATTTATGATAATTGTCTTTTAAGCTAGACATTCTATTAGATTTGCACTTAATTAAAAACATAAAATAGTATTGATTGCACGCGGAGTGGTCGACGTCCTACTCCGTCTTTTTCCATGCCAATATTAGCCAGCGGTGTGCTCCACGTATTTATTACTACATGAAGACTTTAAATGATTTTCGGAGATGAAGGAGTCCTGTGGCCACCCTTGGATGGAAAATGCCGCGAAACCTGCTTCCCACAACGCCTGACACACACAGGATCATTATCTGGGTCCTCATCTTCAACGTTGATGGCTTAATCACGACCTCTTCTTGATAAAGTCCGCGCATCTCTCCGCTACCATAACAGCCGGCGCCTGCAAATGCGCCGACGGAATCTGCGGAAACACACTCGTATCACAGACCCTCAAATTAGCAATCCCGTAAACCCTCAGCTCATCATCCACCACACCAGGTGCTTTCGGATCATCCTCGGGTGCTATCCTACACGTACTCGCATAATGATACGTCGTCCTCATTCGAAGACGAATTAGCTTGTCGATTTCGTCGTCGTTCTTGTTCTTCAAGTCTGGTGCCTGCTTCTCCTCGGGGTAAGTCAGGTTACAGAAGATTGGGAATCCAGCAGCTTTCATCAGCTCGCCCATCTTAATGGAGAGGCGGATGGCTTGACGAGCGATGATGTAGTCTTATGGATTTGATAGAATTCCGAAATCGATTTTAGGACGATCATGAGGTTTTGAGGAGGCGAGCCGGACGGTTCCTCGAGACTTTGGCTGTAGAAGCGTTGCTAAGGATGAGAAAACACGTATCTTGTCGAAAACACGATAGTGTTCTTCCAGGTCATCACAAGCGCTTGTAGCTAGAGGCATAATCTCGAGATCCGGGACTAGAGCTTGAGGCGGAAGCTTGGTAGAGTCTTTCGAGACCCTACTCTCTAGCCGGTTTCCCTCTTTGTTAAGAGATGAGGAGCGGAGGAAGAGAGTAAGGGCTTGGACTGGCATGCTCAATAGGCCTGTTCGGAAGAGGAGGTACTTGAAGAATTCGATGGCCCCTTTTGTGACTGGAGATGATGCTATTCTGTCAAGGATTCTTTGATGGGTACCTCCCAACCTACTGGTACGGCCAAATGATCTGTCTAAAGAATAGGTCAGCGTGACTTTTGAGGCCGATGACAAGCTCAGGGTGGCAAGGGATTTATATACCAGTTCAGATCCAACACCGGGAAGGTCTTTTACCACTGGGATGCTAAGTTGTTCCAAGTGCGCCTTGGGGCCAATTCCACTGTATCAAAATTAGCATCTCATGGTGATGGAAACATTGCATAGGACATAAGATTATAAAGGTAGGTGTCAAAGCGTAAGATGGAATCAGACACTGGTCCTAGGCATCTGACCTAGTGTACTGCTTGTAAAAAGAGGAAATAAATCACTCTCCTAGAAAATTAAGAACAACTCATAGATTATCCTATAATAACTAGGACATTTAATCTTATTCTCTTAAAATCAAGATTATTCCCGCGGATTGTCCTATAATATCTAGGAGATTTCAAGAGGGGTGTACGTAGGGTTTTGACTAAGGTCTTACTTACCTAAGCATCAGAGGTTGTGGTGACCAAATAGCACCCGAACACACAATAACCTCCCTCCTTACTTTCGCAATAAAGAGGTCCTCTTTCTTCGAGTCTGTGTATTTGAACGAAACCTTGTTCGCCCGAGGTTGTCCAGACTCTTTAGGATCCGAGAAGACGATTTTAGATAGGATTGCGTTGGTGCAAACGTCCAAGTTATTTTTTCTTTTTAGGGCGATTTCTCTAGATAGAAATGCATCCATGGTCGATACTCGTTGGTTACTAGCATTGACAGTTGAGTCCAGTTGACAGACTCCATCTAGAGGGGCGTCAGGTGCATTTGCGTCAGAGATGATGGGAAATCCCAACGCCACTGCCGCGTGCACAAACCTGGTAGGAGAGTTAGTATTGGGAATGTTGTCATAATCTGAACGCACGTAAGGAAGAGGCTAACTTTTGAAACACTGAGAATAACCATATTTCGTTAAGAAACGCTTTCGTATACCACGGCCCTAGAAGTTATTCTTGTCAACACGGTGACAAATTAACTGCCAACTGCAACATAACCCCTATGAAAAGTATTTAGAAATGTATGTTACCTAACATTTGATTCCTTCATACCTGTCTGTCCACGATGCTTTTGATCCGGCCAGTCAAGTGACCTTTCTGACTTGCTGAAATACGGAAGCACTTTCTCATAACTCCAATCAGGATGACCCAAGGCCGCCTACGAATCATAATCAGCTGGACTCCCTCGAGTATACACCATACTATTAATACGCGAGCCACCACCAAGGACCTCAGCACGAAAAAACAAAGTCTTACGACCTCCGCAATGTGCCATTGGCTCACAATTCCAACTCGTAGCCCCTCCATCAGATCTCAGAATATTTGACGACACGATTGGAATTCGTGAGAACCACAAGTCATTGGCAGGGCCACGCTCAATTACGAGAACCGAAATGTTTGGATCTTCACTTAGTCGAGATGCTACCACGCATCCTGCCGTGCCGCCTGAAGGATACAATTAGTTCTCTGTTGTGGGATAGAATAAGCAAAAACGGGGCTGAGGACGTACCACCGACGACAACGTAGTCATACTCTCGACAATCAACATCCTCTGGACTGCGCTCTGGGTATTTACGACTGAATGGCCACCACATAGCGACGAAAGCTGTGTGACGGTAATGAAATAAAGGAGAGGTAGTCCGTACAACGATATGAAAATCGAGCAAGATAGGGAAGAGTTGTTGGTTGGCTGGAAGAAACGACTGCATGTCTCGCCTCAGGGGTTGATCTTCACGTTAACGCCGAAAGGAAGGTTACATATATTCAATTTATCCTGGCATTCTGATTGGCACTCGGCATCGCGCATGTTGGCCGTTGGTGTTGTGATAGAATTCCTCTGATCGTTCATCTTCAAGAATACCCTCATCTTCTCGATCGGAGGGATCCGTTGAATATACCTACATTGGCATTGATAAATGTGCGGCAGAGCCTCATTCTGATGTAATTGAACAGCCGCTCTAAGAACGTGCGTCAAAAGTAATGGTATATCCGGGAGCATTCCCTGAAGACTCATTGAGGATAGTTAAGTTAATTCCTCTCGTATTTCAAGGGTATTCGGGTGAAATGTCCCACGTAGCAGACCCCTTACTACGGCTATAAATACGTTAATAAGCTAATCCTACAATCAAGCTATCAAATCAGCTGCCAAAGATCATGTCCAACAAGATCTCCACGGGTGCTTGGCGCAATGGTAGCGCGCGGTCCTCCTACTGCGTAATAGCTGTAAGACTGAGGTTGAGGGTTCGAGTCCCTTGGTGCTCGCTGAACGTTTAACTTTTTTGTCCTTTTTGACATTATATCGTTAAATTGGTGCAGGAAGCTTCATTTTTGCTCACAATGTCGTAGTTTTCTAAGGGGAGTGCTATTTAGCCAGAGTTGCGCCGATGATACCCTTCAATCTGGCTGTCTGTAGCACAAGAAAAAGCGGATAATTTTCTTCTTCCCGTTTTATTTTATTTTATTTTCCGATGATCTTAATGCCAGAAATTCGAGTTCAGAAATCTTCTCCATGTACGGAGTAATACGAAGTAGTCATAACTTACCTTTCGCTAGAAAGCGCCAAGGGTAATACCTCCACCTTCACCACATCATCCGTCTTTACCAATCACCACTTTATTTCGACTTCCAAGTATCCTCACAATGGCATTCTCAATGCACTCCCACTCCGGACAATTTTGTCCCGGTCACGCAGAGGATACTCTAGAGGACTTCATACTCACTGCGATCGCACGAGGCATGAAGACTTTTGCTTGCACCGAACACATGCCTCGGGAGTCCGAGGAGGATTTATATCCCGAAGAGGTACAGTCCTTTTAAATAGACAACAAGCTTGCTTCATATTGATCTAACAAGGACTCAGATAGCAGCAGGACATACCATCTCAGACCACCTCCCCCTCCACGCGGCTTATCTCACCGAAGCCGTTCGTCTACGCACAAAATACGCCTCACAAATAACCCTCCTCGTCGGCTTTGAAGCAGAATGGATCCGTTCCTCCTACGGTCCTTTCATCTCTCAATTCTCATCGGACCCCAGGATTGACTTCTTCATCGGAAGCGTACATCACGTGCATGGTATCCCAATTGACTACGATAAAGCCATGTACGCGAAAGCGGTAGAGAAAAGTGGCAGTGAGGAGGGACTTTGTGGGGATTACTATGATGCGCAGTTTGAGATGTTAAGTGTTTTGAAGCCGAGGGTTGTTGGGCATTTTGATTTGATTCGGCTGTTGGCTGAGGATCCGAATAAGGATTTGAAGAGTATCCCGAGGTTGTGGGAGAAGGCTGTGCGGAATCTTAAACTCATCAAAGAGCAAGACGGGCTGCTGGAGATCAATAGTGCGGGGTTGAGGAAGGGGTTGCGGGAACCGTATCCGGGACAAAGTATTTGTGAGATGTGGGTTGAGATGGGTGGGAAGTTTACGTTAAGTGATGATAGTCATGCGGTTGCGCAGGTAGGGACGAATTATGGGCGGATATTTCGGTATATGGAGAGTCTGGGGGTGGAGGATGTGTGGACTTTGGAGAGGGTTGAAAAGGAGGTGAGGTTGAAGAGGGTGGGGATGGATGAGGCGAGAGCAAGTTTCAGAGATTGAGTGATTGCATCTGGAATCTTAGGGCATCTAGACTATACATTTGAGATAAAGATAGAATTTTAGAAGCTCCTATTGTTGTAGAAATGAGCGTCCAACTTTAGGGATGAAATAAAATTATGCAATCTCCACCAGAGTCGTCAAGCCATTATTTGTGTCCATTCCCAGCTGCCAACTTGCAGGAATATCATTAAAGCTCATGTAATTGTACTAGTTAACACAGCAATGTGTTTACACCATGGTTGCCGCCGCCTGGTCAAGGTCAAGGAGTGATACAGTATAAAACAAACACAACGACCGACACTGCAAGACCAAGTAATTCTCCCGTGGTGAAAGACCTTATTTGATGGAATCGATTCTGGTCTATTACAGGTGGCCTATGCTCCGTGCACTAGAAGCCGAAGAAGCTTTGGTCCTCTTAAGATCCAAATTCGGAGGGGTGTGGTGAATGGAACCAACTTGGCAATGTTCTAACGCCATTTCGGTTGGCTGTTACACAATCCCGACAAAGGTTTATTAGTGAAGAGGAACCACATCTTCATCGGCCAGGTTTGGGACTTAACAGGGGCGGTCCGAAATGCAGCAGAAATAACAAGAACCTCGAAAACAACCTAGGTTGATTGCTTGAAGCCAAAGATGATTACCGGTTCCAGAATCTTGTCACAAATAGTGACAAACTTCCATGTAAAAGAAGACACTATCAGGCCAAACAGACTTGACAATCATATGTGGACCAATTTTCCAAGACCCGAATTGTCAAGAATAGGACAAGCAGAGCCGGAAGACATCATAATCATTCGAACGGGATGTTAAATGATAAACACTCAGTATTTAGTGTTTGTTGGGCAGATTCCAGCTGTCATGATGCAAGCTCTAAATATTTGCAATGCATGTTGGGTGACAACACATGGTGCTGTCAACAAGCTAGAGCATTTGCTAGGGGGGTTGCGATGTGCGACAAAGATCGATAATTATCCACAAAGGATGAAGCCCGCTTGAGAACATGGGTACAAAAAATGACGGCGTCAAGGGCTAGCATTTGACAGGGAATGTACGAAGTGCAACAAAGGCTCAAAAATTCATGATGTATCCCCAGGTACAGGGTGCAAGGGCCCAAATTGAGACTATTGCCATCTGAACCCTGGGAGAAAAAGAGACATAGCAGATTACAAGGGGGTCTTCGACATGCAACAAAACCACATAAGGCTCCAAGGATGGCCAATTCGAGCTGAAGTTGTATCCTTGATAATGCGCCAGGTTGATGTGCATGGTCCCTAGCTCTAGATCACCCACGCTGTCTCTTAAACTTAAGCTCTATAAAGAGCACATGATTGAGAGTGACAAAACCCATGAAATTGAAAGATAAGAGCTAGACGAGCTTCGAGCTTAAACTTCTAGAGTACCGTGGATGCAATTATTGGGAGATGTTTTCCCTGACTCTGGATCGCAGGGATGAATCGATATGCAACGGAATTTGAAAAGCGAGCGAATTCTGAGGGAGATATTCGGAGGTGTCCTCTATGTTGTACAAAGGGGACGTGTGTCTGCTGTCTGCTCTCCCATGGGCCACAAAAGCGCTGTGAAACGTTACCATCGACTAACCGCAATGCAAGCAATCCCCGTGTTCAATTGACGCAGACCCAAGGCAAGCATCCGACTTCATTTGGCTAAGCGCCTGGCCTACCCTCGAGCCGTGATCGAACACTTGCAAATCCCTAGGGGATGTATGACTGTGGGAAAGCAAGATGGGCATGGCTCGGACGCGGCTGGGAGCAAAGTTGCTGGCGGTGAGGGGAAGAAGACAAGGGCGGAATGGATCATGGACTCCGCAGGGGACGAGTAGCACAACGTGGCTTGGAATAAGTTGGAGGACGTGTAGAGATGGCACAACGGGCACTTGATGTCTGCATGTATGATTGAACGACCGTGCTGAAGTAAAGAGGGAGAAGTGGCTGAGTATAAAGTTGTCGCTTGGCCAAGGATTCGTTGTGATCCGTGGAAGTCGTGCCGAAGTCTTGCCGATGGATGCTCTCGGCTAATAAATGTCAACATCCACCCCCCCCTACACCTAGAATATCAGTGCGCTGTCTAGTACCCAAAGCTCTCAATCCTGGCTCTTAACAAAGTAGGGATGTCGGCACAGCTTAGAAATGAACCGGTAGAAATTCTATCCTCGGAGTAACTACTGAACTTATGTGATGCACTTGAAAATGAGTCTAGAAATGAGTGGTTGATAGCGTGTCTAGAGGGGGGTGACACGGTATATACATGAAATAATAGGTAGTGAACCCCTGAAACTAGCACCGAAATCAGCCTGAAACTGGTCTGATCCCGTGCAGCTTTTTGTTTGGTCCATAAGATTGGGAATCGATAGTCACGTTTCAGTTGTGCTACCATTTTAGCTTCAAGTGTCACAAGCCCACTTCTGTATTCTGGCCAAATGCAAAGGCGGTGACCATCTCTCAAAGTTTCGATGTAAAGGTGGAAAGCATCTCGCAGTTCACTTATCTTTGGACCTCCACGACCAATCAGTGGAGGATAGGCTTCCGCTCTTGTCATGGCCGACAAAAATCTGTAGCCATCTTGATCGACACCATCTCCAGGTGATCTCCCCATGAAGGCCATGGTCTGCAGTTGTATCTCGGGACCTGGCATGCCCATCAGAGGACTCGTAATGAGCGAGGAATTGGCTGGAGTGACCGAGCGGCGAAGGGGCGAGATGACAAAAGGGTTATGCTGGGAACCAGTGGAAAGTAGTTGGGACGAGTTCCTTGCTAGTATTGAGGTCATCGAGACTGCTGTCGTGTGCGTTAGTAATCTGACCTGCGAACGGGTCGCGTCCCAAAGAGCTTTAGCAAGTAGTATAAACATAAAATAGGGGATATAATATCGTACGGCCCAACAGTTTCCAAAGCAGCCCACCGCATCACATCTCTCTTGAGCCATATCGTACGCTAGGCTAGAGTCTTTATAAAGCTAGACATTTGTTAGGCTTTTTATTAAATTAGAATAGACCCTAAGTCCGAAGAGCTTACTACTTTTAGGACCTAGTATAGGACGTATAAATGTAAGGTTCTACTCTTTAGTTTAATAAATAGTCTATTAACGTAAGAGTTATAGCTATTACACGCGGCCTACTTAAGCGAAAACTATTAAATTAACCCTCTCTTTTTAAATATTAATTATTTATTAATTTATAAATATTTTATTTTAAAATTAAAAATATAGATTAATTAATAGTAGCTAATTCACGTACTTTAATTATATCTTTAATCTTATAGGTTAATTACTCTATATAATACTAGAAGTTACGTGAGTCTATCTAGTTCTATAGCTTTTAGAGCTCTCTATATATATTCTCTCTATTTTTTAGTATATATAGTAATTTCTTTAGCTCTTCTTTTATCTATCGTTATACTTTCTCTATTAGATTTAGATCTAGTAAAGAAGAGGGCTACTTAAAACTGTAAATCTTATATTCTAGCTATAGGAGTCTAGTACTTTAAGTATAGACCTTAGCTCTATCTTCTATAAAGATATACTCTAGACCTAGGTAGTTAAATAATAGAAAAACTATAGGTTATAAGACCTACTAGAGAGAGGCCTTAGAGTAAATACTCTTACGACTAGGAAGCTTCTTTATAAACACTAATTCTAACTTATAATCCTAGCTAATAGCTCTTTAAATTATAATTAAGAACCTCTCTAACCTATAAATAGACTATATATAATCTATATAGTATTTTTCGTCTATCTAGTATATAACCTAGATTCTTTTAAATTTTCTAACCTTAAATATAGCTTTATTAGACTATATAACCTTTCTTTAATCTTCTTCTAGCTTACTATTCTTTCTATAGACTATATAATTTAACGTTCTCTACTACTAGTATACTAAAGTAAAAGCTAATCTCTTCTTAGTTTACTTATATAATATATAAGATCTTAGATATAGTATATAATATTAGTAGTCTATAAGACGTAGTTCTTAGTAAATAGTATATATAGAGACTAGGACTTATAATTAGACTTTAATCTACGTAAATAAGAGTCGATAAGTAGACTAATCTCTTAAGATATAGTAGATATATTAGTAGATCTATTTAATAGATATTAAATAA
Organism: Amylocarpus encephaloides; assembly: GCA_019669835.1. Classification (NCBI taxonomy): domain Eukaryota; kingdom Fungi; phylum Ascomycota; class Leotiomycetes; order Helotiales; genus Amylocarpus; species Amylocarpus encephaloides. Next base: position 75,441 of record MU251516.1, read on the forward strand.
GACTTTCGGTCCTTTATTTTATATAGTCGCTAACTTGTTTCTTAGTATAGAATACGTCGAATAGTATATTATAGAAGGTAGGTCTTAGAGACGATCTTATACTAGAAAAATCTATTATATTATTAACTACGTACTATAGTATAAATAGAAGTAGACTATTTATCTTTTTCTTTCTAGAGTAAAGAACTTAATATAAGAGTATTACTTATCGTAAATTATAAGACGATTTAATTAATTATTAGTTAATAATTAATATTTAAAAAGAGAGTATTAAAAATTAAGACGTAAATATATCTTACTTAATTAGATCGTATATAGTAGCTCTAACTCTTACTAGTAATATATAAATAATATACTATTTAACTATCTTAATAACTTTTACTTCGTCTATCTAGACGATATTCTTATTTACCTCTTAAATATTCTTAAGTATAAATAGTATATATAAAAAGTACTCTAGAGACTTAGAGACGTAAGATACTAGACTAATATTAAGAAATATATATTTTACGTTAAGAAGATAAAGTACTTAGAATTTATTATAGAAATCGATAGAATTAAAGTAGACCTAGAAAAAGTTAAGGTCGTATAAAAGTAGTAGGCCCTAGAGATAGTTAAAGATATCTAGAGCTTTCTAGTCTTTTATAATTTCTATTAGAGGTTTATTTAAAACTATAAAGTTATAGCTAAACCTCTTATATAATATACTAAAGTATTATAGTTTCTAGCTAGATTCTATTTATATAATAGAAAAGAAGCTAGAAGATATATAATAAGAGACTAGATCTTAAATAACTTAAAAGAAATAGTTTCTAAAATTTAATTAAGAAGTATATAGAGAGCTTATAAAAGTATAGCTTCTATAAGGTCTTATATATATAAGAAGAGGTAACTAGAACCTTCTAGAAGTAATAGAATAGAGTAGTATTAAACTAAATTAAATTTTACTTATAACTAGTACTTAATAAGAGTTAGTACTTAGTAAGAGCTTTTAGTCTAAGTATACTCTAGGGTTCTAACTCTTATATTACCTTCCTTCTTTCCTTCGCTTTTACCTAGCTATATACTTCTTCTATTTAACTAGAGTAGTAGTACTCTCTATTACTAATTCTAGCTTCTAAGACAAATATCTATAACTAACCTACTTAACTAGATACTTCTATCGATTACCTCTTCTAGAAGCTTTCTTCTACTTAAGTATATACTTTATCTCGTACTCTTCTATATTATCGACTAGTATTATAGAAGGCTAGCTTTCTTTAATAATCTATTCTAGTAGTAGTATTATATATATAGATTATAGAAGTCTAGTATAAAATATATTATA